>VMDO01009399.1:0-77568 GCA_007922755.1 Pedetes capensis | reverse complement strand
ATTATATTTATTATATACTATTATTACATTTATTAATATATATTTATTAATTTTAATATTAATATTAATCATCAACAATCAATAATAACCAATAATATTAATAATTAATATTAATTATTAATTAATATTAATATATTTATTATTAATAATAAATATTATTATATTTATTAATATATTATATATTTATATATCTTATATGTGTTATGTATATTATATATTATATATGTTATATTATATGTATAATATATAATCTATATTATATATTATATTATATATATTATATTATATATATTATATATAAATATATTATATATATTATATATATATTATATATATATTATATAATATATATATATTAAATATATATGTATATATATTAATTTGAATAAATAAATAAAGAGGCTGGCAATGTAGCTCCAGAAATCCTACCTAGCATGTACCAGGCCCTGGATCCAATCGCTAGCACTTCAAAATAGATGATCAGTAGATAGATAGATAGATAGATATGATAGACAGATAGATGGATGGATAGATAGATAGACAGATAGATGATAGATAGATAGACAGATGATAGATAGATAGATAGATAGATAGATAGATAGATAGATAGATAAAAATAAAATTGAGACTATCTTTTGTGACTTAAAGTAACTACCCAACATTTAATACTAACAAGTGGCCAGAAAAGCCATGGGCCTACCCAAATTTACATCCAGAGCAAGGGAAACTAGCTTCACTGGAAAAAATAAGTAAATAAATAAAGCGGCGTAAGAGATGAAAATTAAGTTGCTTTTATAACTACTCTCTATGAGTCATGCTTGTGTACACAAGTCAAGAGTAAGAAGGCCTCCCACAAGCAACGTGGTATAGAATATAGACTTCAGAAGTAAAGAGAATTGTGTTTGAAATCTGGCTCAGCCGCTTACTAGCGTATGACTTCAGGTAAGTAATATAAGCTGAGTCTGTCACCTTAGCTGTAAAATGCGCTTAGTTAAGCATAATTTACAGGACTATATGTTGTTGTTGTTAGGTGTCGTCGAGTCCATATCTGACTCATAGCGACCCTACATACAACAGGGGAAACACTATTGTCAGTGTTTCTCTGCTGTTCATAGGGTTTTCAATGGCGGATTGATTTTTGGGAGTGGGTTCCTGGGTCCTTCTCCCAAGCCTACAGCACCTGGTGTTTTCAGGCGGTCTCCCATCCAAGTACTAGCCAGGCCCAACCCTGCTTAGCTTCTGAAATCTGACAGGATCGGATGCCACAGGGCTACGGCTGCACACACAGGACTATATGGAAGCATTAAATAAGGTAACAGTTGGGAAAAACATTTAAAAATGTATTAATTCTTATCCTTTTTTCTCTTTGCTATAAGATGCTGTGGGGTGGCTAATGGGCCTGTATAGGCCAGGGAAGACTTCTTCATAGTGGTGACTTTTTATACTGTTTTTTTTTCCCAAAGAACAAAAGAAAAGCAGATTGGCAGCGGAGCCTTCCAGGGGTGCTCCAGATGAAAGCGGAATGAGACTGAGCTTGACAGGAAATGCCGGGCACCCAACAAGGTTTACATTTTAAATAAATAAATAAGAATTTTGTTAGTGTAAAAAATGTTTAGAAAAAGTATTTGGGATCTATTTATCCTAAAAAGCGTTCATTTTTTTATTAGTAATTTTTAATACAAACCTAATGGATCTCATTATGACGTTTCCGTACATGCATTTCATTGTAAATTGCTCGCATTCACTTTGCCCTTACCCTCTCATGATCCTCCTCCCCCCAACCCTCCCTCCTCACCAAAGGTCTCCTTTCTACTTGCTTGTCTTTTTTGTGAGTATAATCTGTCATATATATACATCTCAATTTTGCCATAAAAAATATTCATTGTTTATTTCAAGTTCGAACTTAACTGAGTGTCCTGTATTTTTCTTTCTCATTTGGCAACCAACCATA
Source organism: Pedetes capensis (assembly GCA_007922755.1). Classification (NCBI taxonomy): domain Eukaryota; kingdom Metazoa; phylum Chordata; class Mammalia; order Rodentia; family Pedetidae; genus Pedetes; species Pedetes capensis. The sequence continues at coordinate 75,617 of VMDO01009399.1, read as the reverse complement.
AAGGAGAGAGAATTGGTCAGCTCAGCTATAGCGTAAGAGAGTGGGCTGAGCCTCATTCAGTAGGGCAAGTTCTGTACACATACTTCTTTTGCTAATAGCTTCAGGGATTCTAAGTCAGAGGAAATGAGCTGCAGAACTGAAAATTCTATGAGATTGAATTGAACTAAAATGCTCGCGTGTCAGTCAAGTATGGAGCTAGCGGGCCTTAGAGGCTGGGCCCCAAGGACGGCAGGCTGGCCTCTATTTGTGCCTGGAAGCAGAGGAGTAGATGACTTTAGAAAGGGCTCAAAAGAACTGGAGGCTCCAGATGCCTCTCAGGTTCTTCCTCAGTGCTTGCGCTACTGCTCTTTCTGGCCTAGCCAGGTCCGGACTCTCCTGCCTATTTAAAGAGGCAGAAAAGGACAGGGCAGAAAAGGTTCCCCAGAGGCAGCCCCTTGTGGGGGAGGTAGGTGCTGGCTGAACGCTGACTGGGCCTTTTGCTTTGTACCCATCCTGCTTATTCTCAAACAACGAAAGTGCTGCTCAGCTGCCTGGGCAGCCCCATTGTGCTCTCCCCACAAAGTGCTGAGTCCAAGGGCTCCCCTGGCCCCATGACCTCACTCTCCCATTCCCCTGGCCCCAGAGGCAAGACCAGGAAGTCCAAGTCATCCATAAAATTCTGTTAAGCACTGACCATCCTTAACATGTAGTTCTAATGTCAAGAAGCCCAAGGTTTAAACTGGCCAGGTTCTATTTGGGAGGTGATCACATTCCCCATAAGGCCAGTCACCACCCCTAAATCTAATAGCTCATCACACTGGGCAGACAGTTGTCCCATCTGCTTGTGGAATGAGTATGTGGGCTGAGAACATGGCTCATAATACCTGTTCGTAAAAGACCTTCAGAAAACTAGACTGTCAGGGACTCAGAGGTGGAACCCAGGCCTAGTGCGCACAAAGCCCTGGATCCGATCCCCAGAACAAATAAAGAAAGAAAGAAAAATTAGACTGGTGGAAATCATTAATAAAATTTAATAAATAAAAATATTGGAAGCCAGGCATGGTGGCACATGCCTGTAATCCCAGCATTCAGGAGGCTGAGGTAGGACTGCCATGAGTTCGAGGCCAGCCTAGTCTACACAGTGAGCTGTAGGCTAGCCTGGGCTACAGAGTGAGACCTTGACTCAAGGATAAAAAAAAAAAGGTCAGCTATAGTGGCACATGCCTGTCATCCCAGTGACTTGAGGGGCTGAAGCATGGCCAGAGGTACCCTGTGTAGCTTAGGGAGACCTTGTCTCAACAGAATAAAAAAATTGTCTCGAGGTGCAACCCAGTGGTAAAGCACTCACAAAATATATACAAGGCTGGATTCAACTCTCAAGTGCAGCAAAAAAAAAATAATAATAAAATAAATAAATAAATAAAAATAAATAAAATAATAAATAAATAAATAAAATAAAAATAAAATTAGACAACTGAATGCATGTAGTATTTTTCAATTCAAAGCAAACTTTTTTTATCTGATAAGTTTTTCTAAAATTTTTGCTCCTTGCTCCTATTTATTTCTATGAGAACCTAGCAGAAGATGGTATCTGATTTGGCACAGTCAGTAAAGCATTTACCATTTATTAAGCTGAGTCCCTAACACTGCCCTAAACATCTTTCTCTCTCTTCATCTGATAACAGTAGGTGAGGTAGGAATTATCATCCTACTCCATGCCAGAAAAGGAAAAAATATAGGATTTGGAGTCAGATAGACATACATTGAAGTCCCTGCTAGAATTTAGTCTTTTGGAACCTCAATTTACTCATCTGTAAAATGGGTATTACAACAATCAACTTCATGGGGGGTTGTTGGGAGGATTAGAAAGGTACTGTCTGGGTCACCGTCAAGGCTCTGTAAACTGTAGTAATGGAGAGATCTAAAGACAGTTTGGGAATGTTATTTTTAGGTCCCTTTGAGTCGGGTCCAACTCATAACAACCTTCATAGGGTTTTCAATGGCTGATTGTTTTGGGAGTAGACTGCCACATCCTTCTCCCATTTTTGCAGTGCTGGGGATTGAACCTGGATCCTCAGAAAGTACAGAGTAGTACTCTACCAACTGAACTAAACCCAAACCCTCCTGTTTGGGAATAGGGATCATAAACTGGTTCTCCCTTCATTCTCAGTCCTTCAGTACTTCTTGCCCTAACTTTTCTGGAATGAGATTGGGCCAAGGGCTGGAGCTCTAATGCTACGACCAGTTTGGGGCAGGGGTAACAGCAGTCTCAAACAATGTCAAAGGGGAAATCCTCTAGGATATAGTTAAGACTGTATTGAGTGGCTGGGGATGTAGTTCAGTGGCAGGATATTTGCCTAGCATGCAGGGACCCTGGGTTCAATTCTCAGAACTGCAAAGCAAAACAAACCCATATTGGATTGTCATCTGGAAAGGGTAGTGGTTAGCACAAGAAATGTGATGATCCTTCTCAAACTTCTGGGACATAAAGTAATTAAGGAAAGTAGAGGAAAGACAGGCTAAGGCTGCTTATAATTCCAGGAATGCTCAATGGATATTTGTAAATTATTTGCACAATAACTGATTTTACCCCCCTCCCCCTGCCCATAATATTTTTGCACATGAACATTTGGGCTTTTCAATCAATTGTAAAAGCCTGAAAAAATTCCAAAAACATTTCTGAAAAAATTAAAAATTAGCTGAACCAATTTTTGTTGTTGTTGTTGTTGTTTTGTTTTGTTACAAGGGTTAGGCAAGCAGTGTACCAATGAGTTATACCCTCAGCCCCTTTTTCATTTTTTATTTTAAGACAGGGTCTTGCTAAGTTGTGCAGGCTTGCAATCCTGCTGCAGCCTCCTGAGTCACTGGGATTATAGGCATGTGCCACAGTACCTGGCATTAAATCAGTCTCCATTGTACCAACAATTCAGTAAAGTGTAAAGCTGCCAAATAAGAGGCTGAGAGTATATGAAGCACAAACACGATACACAGACCAGTTGTGGCTAAGGTGAATGGGCCAAATTCAGGGGGTGCTCATAAGCAATTACCTCTGAGCCCCCTGAGTCACAAAACCTATTCAGTTATTTGTTCATTCACTCATGCATTCATTCAAAATAAATTTAACCAGCCAGAATTTATGCTCAGAGATGATGTTATAGCAATAAACAAGTGTGGGGTCCAGTGGAAGAAGTGAATAATTCAACAATCAGCTTATTTTCAAATAGCTGTCATTATTTTAATAGAAAATATGTGCTTGGTGTTCAAAATTCCAAGATTACAGAAAAATATACTGTAAAAAATTTTGTCCTACACCCGAGCGCCAAGTGCCTCAGTTTCCCTCTTTGGAGCGCAATGTTTCTAGTTTCTAAAGAAATCTCTATAGCCTATCAATGTGATCATTGGCGAAGTCCATGTTTCCATGAGGGCGCCTTATTGAGGTACCTGAGCCAGCCTAGGAGTTAAAGAATGAATGAATGAACAAGTGACGAAAGAAATATTTCCTTAAGACTCCAGTTCTGGGGAGGAAAAGAAAGAGGAAGAGAAGGAAAACAGAGGGAGAACCAACAGCCATAGACAGTCAGTGCCTTGTGTATTTCATAGCCACCAGGCGGCTTAACCTGATTTGATCCCCAGACAACTCAGTCCCTTGAGAGCCATTAGTCCAGACATGACCAATTAATCAAGGCAGCAAAGGCATCCTTGAGGTGGTGGTGTGCTGTGCTTGGCAAGGGACTTATATGCTTAGAATGTTCTATCCAAATCTGCAAACACTCGTCTACATGCCAAATTTTGCACTCTAATTTTTGATTCTGAAAAGAAAGAAAGAAAGAAAGAAAGAAAGAAAGAAAGAAAGAAAGAAAAAGAAAGAGAAAGGAAGGAAGGAAGGAAGGATGGATGGAAGGAAGGAAATGGAGGGGCAATGCCAATGAAACTTGAGTCATGGGCTAAAGCACTTGCAGAGGGATGGGGAGAAGTTTCTTCCTCTCTCTAAGCGGTTGTGAAATTTTCTATAGTGCCTCCCCCTGGGAAGAGAGACGAGTAATAAGGAATCATAAACATTATGCCAGGCAGATACATTTCCTGTTTTTGAAGTTGAGAGAGGCTGAGTGACTTGCTTAAAGTCACCCAACCAACAAGCTGGGATTTGGACCTATGTTTGCCTGGCTGAAGCCCCTCTTCCCCTGGCCTCTCACAGTAGTGACCCTGAACAACACATCTTCTCCAGCAGGTCCCCTGGCAAAGCCTGCAAATCCTATATCTTACCCTCACCAACTGCCCTAAACTTCCTGGAAGAAGCCATTTTACCCCTCTAGGGACTAGTATAAACAGTACCTTCAGCCTGTGGGATTTCCAAGGGCCTAAAACAATATATCAAAAACCCCATGTGATTTATTGGTTCCAATTTTTTAAAAGCAAAGTGCAACATTAAAATGAATACTTAATGAAATAGCTACAGTTGAGACTCATGTCTACTGGTCAACTGTAATCGAATCCAGCTCTTACGTAGTTATATAGGTCTAATAGAATAAAGATTTTCAAGAACACAGTGAGCTATTTATCTTATCTCAACAAAGTTTGGAATTTTAATAATCCTTTCACATTTTTTGAAACAACAACAAGAAATGTTTGTCTGTATGCAAGCAAGGTGCATTTGGATGAGTTTGATAGGACCTTCCTTAGAGGCAGGTCCTGGGGTAGAATGAGGAACCAGAACGACAGGAGACAAATATTCACTGCAAAGACCTGCCAGCTCCCACTTGCTCTGAGATGAAGACGACAGCAGCCAAGGCCTGCAGCAACCAGCCTGCCCCAAGCAGTGGAGCCTCCCTGGACTTCTGTAACCCTAGTTTAAACAAAGGCCTGAGGGACGCCTGCCCAGTAGGCTGAGTCTCCAAAGCTCTGGGGATCAGGAGAAACAAAGGGACAGGGAAAGCAGAGTGCTGACAGGGCTATCAGCCATCAGCCACAGGACTATAAAGAGGGAGCCCGCAGAGGAAGTGGCACCAGATGGAGACCCAGACTGTGCAGCAGGAGCTGGGTAAGTAAGGTCCTAAGGGTTCTCTTGCCTTTGCCCTTCCTCTCCTTCCCCTGAAGAGACACATCCAGGACAGGGCCCAATTTTCCTGCCTAGAGGTCAGAGCCTTTGAGGGCAGTTGGAGAAGTGTGAGGACTCAGGGGGAAGGCAGCCTTCTCTTGCCACCCTAGGAGAGTCATCTATATGACAATAACCACTGCCCTAAAAGTCATGATTGGGGACAGGGGGCAGCAATAAATGAGCAGGTTCTTGGACACAGGGAGATGGTATAGAGGGTAGGAGCAGGGAGATATGTGGCTTATTCAGAGGTTCAAAATGATACCTAACAATATAAGCAAGTTCCTGGGCCTGATGCCAGCCATGGCAAAAGGCTATAAATATCTGGCCTGAGTTAAGAAGCCTGATGCACACCTGCCTACCTGGCTGTCTTTTTTCTTGTCTTTTTTCCTTTCTCTCCCCTTTTGTCTCCTTCCTATCCTTCCTTTCTTTACTCATTCAATCATCTTTACTGTCTACCTAACCTCTATGACCCTCCATGTCCTCATCTGTAAAATGGGGATAAAGATAGTATATATCTCACAAGCTTGTTGTGAAGATTAGATGCATTAATACATTAGAACAGGGCCTGACAGAGTGAGCATCATTAAATGTGTAATTATTATTATTATTACTATTATTATTATTATTATTATTATTATCCTCTTTGCCTCCTTATTTTCCTTCAATAAGTCTTTTACAATGTGTCCTGTATTCCGACATGGGCTTGGCATGGTGCTGTATCAATCACCCTGCCATTGAGATACTCACCTGGGACGGAGTCCGTAGAAACACAGATCAGTACTGTGATGAATGCCAGAACCCAATGGAGAAAGCAAGTGGCTACAGGCTAGAGAAGTCAGTAGAGTCTCTGAGGTGACAAGGTCAAAACCAGGTAGGTCAAGAAGACAGAGACACAGAGAGGAAATGGTAGCATGGCCATGCACTATGACAGGCCAGTTTGAGTGTTGCGAAGAGCCACATAAGGGAAAACCATGAAGGCTCAGAGCCTAGCCTGACCTTGAATTGTGGGCCAGTGGGATGGGGATTCTGGTACTGCTCCTTGCATGGCCAGTAGCATGAGGGGTCTGGACTAGATGATTCCCAAGGAGTGTCTATTGGGGTATGTGAGACCTACGGATTGCAGTCACCTGGAGGCAAGCTAGAGGACAGAAGCTACACTTGCCAAGAGTTCATAATGTTTGTGTGGTGCTTTATCCACATTATTACTACTAATCATCATAGTGACTCTGCATGTGGTCAGTTTACCAGTGGAAAACCTGAGGCTCAGGTAGTAAGTGGCAGAGCCAGGATCCTAACCAAAGTCTGTCTATCGGACTTCAAGTATCCCCTCCTTTTCCCTGTGCTTTTTCACCTCACCCTCTGTCCTGCAAGTCACATCGCCGGTGTGTGTTCTGTCTTCCAGAAACTCTTCCAACCAGCAAAATGGCTCAGACCAACCCGATACCGGGGTCCTTGGGGCCATGGAAGGTAAGCCCATCCTGATCATATAGAAAATGGAGGGGTCCAACAGGGCAGGGGTGAGGTGCTGCCACAGAGCAGCCACCAGGCCTATACTTGTCCATGAGATAGTGATCAACCAATAAAACACAAGAACATAGGGAAAAGGTGTACCCAGTATCTAAATACTGTTGAAGGATATCTCAGGATGGAAGGGTAACCCTGGAATCCCATGATGGGGGAGAGATGACACCTAGTTTCCTAGGTCAACTCTCCTCCACACTGCTAAAATCACCTTAACATAAATGAACCCAGAGGGGATTATGCCCACAGAGAAAACGAGGAACTATAAATGATGAGATATTTGTCATAAGATCCCAAAAAAGTCATAGGACCCAGGTCTCCTGACTTTCAGCCTGAGGCTAGGTTTAACTGTGGGCTGAAGTGAGTGATCCCCAGGCCTTTCACTGCTTCCCCAATACTCCCTACCTTCTTCACTAGACAATGCTAAGGCCAGTTCACAGCTTTGGGAGTTGTTCTCTGGCTAGGTCCAAAAGCCATATTCTAGTTGAAGGAATGAAAGCTTTGTCACAACCCTCCCTTTACACTTTAGGTTTCTGTAGTGAATGTGACTGGAGAAGCAAAGAAATAATCCACAGGGAGCTCTCAGAACTCCCAGAAATGTTGGTTTCTGGACTACACATGGGAGGGAAGCTTGGTGGAATGAGGGTCCACAAGCCCTCGGTCTTTCCCGTTGGGGTGGTCATCATTCTTGGCAGACCATTCCTATTATAAACCAGTCCTCCAAGATCTTGCCTGTAGCTTCAGCATCTGACCACCACCAAACAATGGTGTTAATTCGAACCCTATCCTATCATGCCTACACAAAAAGGGACCTCATCAGGTATCCTGGGCTACAACTGGTGATGAAAAACAGAGTAGACACAAGTTAAGCTGTTAGCCTGGGCCTCTGTTCTTCCTGCTGTGCAGTTCTAGCTTTCCTGCCCCTTTCAATCCTATTTCAGATAACCATCTATGACCAGGAGAACTTCCAAGGCAAGAGGATGGAGTTCACCAGCTCCTGCCCAAATGTCTCTGAGCGTAGTTTTGATAACGTCCGGTCCCTCAAAGTGGAATGTGGCGCGTGAGTATGGATCTCAGCAGAACTTCAAGTTCCTAATTCCAGGTCCCTTTAGAAATGGGACCATACAGATAAGGATGGGGGAAGAATGATGTTCCACAAGTCCTAATCATTTCTTAGAGAGAGGCCTTTGTCCTGAAGTAATCAGAAAAGGAAATCACTATATGCATAATTTAGTAACCCAAAGCTAAAAGGAATATGAAGTTCTTAGTGGCTTGGTATCTTGGTAGCCTTGGGGAGAGGGTAGGATTAAATATATATATACAATGGAGTAGTGAAGTGACAATAATGAGATCTGTGCTTTTGGAGCTTGTAGACTGTTACCTAGGATTCCTTCAGAACACAGGACCCCCATTTTTCTTGCCTACGGAAAATAAGGGAGGAAACCATCAAGAGACAGCCTCTTTATGGCTACCTTCTTCCTGCTTGTCCCAGAGCAGACATTGTAAGCTAATTTCTCCACATATAAAGAAATTTAACCCTATGGCTCCAGAGACATATTAGTTCCTAGTCTTCCAGAGGTTTCTTGTTGATGTCAGTCTTAGCAAGGGACATCCTCTGGCTTTTGTCCTCTGACTGGTGGCAGGCTGGTCCAGGCCTTTATCATTAGTCTGAAATCACAAAAGAGGACTCTCCTTTGGTCTATACAGAACTGGCTTTGCATTTGACCTGGCTTCTACAAGGTGCTTCCTGCCAAAATGGAGTTCTTCAGCCCTTTAATACAGACAACATTAAGACCCAATTGTGAAAAATAGCTAGAATGTTCTAATAAATATGTATAAGTATGGGGTACCAGGAGAAAGAACCCACAAGGTGACAAGAATAGATATCCATCAACTGCCCATGTATCCTTTTGCTTCCTTAGGAGGATGCCTACAGGTTTGGTTGGAGCCAAAACAATAGTCAGTCACTAGTTCATGAACCTGGAGCTCTAGACTGAAAGCAGGTGATTTGGAGGGAAAAGAAATACCACTTTGCTAATACACATTAGCAGTAGTGGAGACCCTTTCAGTGTATAATCTCAAAATAAATGTTAACAAACCTGCTTAGTGGAGCTGCCAGCTCATTTCCCACCTCATGTGATAAATTTATTACTTCGTATGGTTCTACTGGGATTGGCTTGATAGTTTATTCCACTATAAATTCATCTAGAATAAGAGGCCTTCTCCATGAGGCCATATAGACATTTTAACACCACTACCTGTCTTTGACAGCTGGATTGGTTATGAGCATACCAGCTTCTGTGGGCAACAGTTTATCCTGGAGAGAGGAGAATATCCCCGCTGGGATGCCTGGAGCGGGAGCAATGCCTACCACATTGAGCGCCTCATGTCCTTCCGCCCCATCTGTTCAGCTGTGAGTCTCCGGAATTTTTTCTTTTTTGTTTCTTTGGTGTTTCTTTTCTTCTTCTTCCTCTTCTTCTTCTTCTTCTTCTTCTTCTTCTTCTTCTTCTTCTTCTTCTTCTTTTTTTTTTTTTTGGGGGGGGGGGTCAGAGTCTTGCTATATATTCCAGACTGGCCTGGAATTTGTGATCCTCTTGCCTTCATCTCCTGAGTCCTGGGATCACAGGCATGTACCACCACACCTGGCTCTGAAATTTCCACTTTTTTGCACTTGGATAGGGCAAAAGAAGACAGATTCACATTTATGCTACTTCTCTTCAACCATGCTGAATGTGGCAGAGAAAAGGATGAAAGTAAAAGAGAGAAACAAACACTTTTCTCTTCCTTGCAGTCTATCATTTTTCTCTACCAGATGTTATTTTCTTACAGGTGGCAGGAAGCACACACTCCTGACACCAGTCAAAAGAGATATTGGACTAGTGAAAACATTTACCATGTAGTAAAAAGTAAATCTTTGGGGCTGGGTGTAGTGGCGCATTCCTGTAATCCCAGCAACTCAGGAGGCAGAGGCAGAGGCGGAGGCAGAGGCTCACCAAGTTTGAGGTCAGAGGCAGCCTGCATAACTTAATGAGACTGTCTCAAAATAAAAAAGGAGCTGGGGGTGGAGTGGTAGAGCACTCACAAAGTATGCATGAGGCCTGAGTTCAGCCTCCCCCGCAGTATCACAAAAATAAAATAAAATAAATCAACCAATCAATCCTTGGCCAGTTAAATTTCAATTTTACTGCAGTAACAGGGAAATGCTTAAGTAATCCTTCAACAAGTGCAAGTGACTGAGAAATACGGAAGTGTTCTGTATCTCTTCTCTGCACTGATTCACAGCAGTCTTGTTTCTAACTCTCAGTATTATTCAATATTGCATCAGGCTGCAATTCATCTTTGAAAGAGCTGGGCATGGTGGAACATGCCTATAATCCCAAGCCTTGGAAAGGCTGAGGCAGAAGGTTCTCCAGTTCAAGTCCAGCTTGGGGTACATAGTGAGTTCTAGGCGATCCTCGGCTACATAGCAAGACCTTGACTCAAAATGAGTTCAAAATGAGCTAGTGGTGCATCACAGTGGTAGAGCACTTGCAACGTGCAAGACCCTGGGTTCAAGGCCTCTCCTCCCCAAATGAACTGGTGGAGAAGGTAATATGAATGGCTCTTAATCTAAGAAATACTTTATCTGGAAGTGACTTCATCTCACTTTATCCACTCCACTTTTTTCTCCCTTAAACTGACATGAAGTTTATGCCCTAAGCATATACACATCAGTGTTGAAAAAAACACACCTATGTAACCAACACTCTAACAACCTACAGAACAATCTCATTACCCTACAAAATTCTCTGGTATATTTTTCCAGGCAATTGCTCCCCCTGCAGATTTTCACCATGGTTAGTTTTATCCTTTATTTTGAACTTCATGCATATTAATCTCTGCCTTTTTAATGGTTGCGTCATGTTTTCCTATTAGACATGTTACTTCCAACACAGACACATGTGCATACACATATTGGGGCTTCTTGTATTAATTTCTAACTTTTATTTCTCCCTTGGCTGGCTGTGTTGCCAAGTATTTTTTTCCAGTGTCACATCCTCTTCATTGTTCTTTCATAGTCCCAAAATATATTATTTGCACATGTTAAATCTTACATTTAAATTGGATTGAAAAGTATTATGGATTTTTTTTATAAGTCCCTATATTACCTGAATCTTTAGCTGATGATCATGTACTTCTTTATAAACCAGAAAATGTTTCAACTTTGAAAAATATGGCAACTAAGGAAACCAAGATATGGTAGCATAATGCTAATGCTCAGTTTTTAATTTCTGCTTATAGAATCATAAGGAGTCAAAGATTACCATCTTTGAGAAAGAGAATTTTATTGGACGCCAGTGGGAGATCTGTGACGACTACCCCTCCTTGCAAGCCATGGGTTGGCTCAACAATGAAGTTGGTTCTATGAAGATACAATGTGGGGCGTAAGTATAAAAACCAGGTTGGAGTACATTTCAAATTCCTGTAAGTGTAAGCATTTTGAGTATTAGTATATCAATGATCATGGTTTACCAGATTTCATTCATTGGCATCATATTGGTATGGATGACATATTCTAATTTTTAGTTACTTTGAGGCTCAAGTTCTTTGTACCTACTATCATATAAGGTTAGATTTTTCTCCCCTATGCATCCCTCTATGGAGGGACTAATATTTACTCTGAAACCTATTTTTCATGATCAAGGATAATTTTTAATTAGTTGTAGTCACAGCTTACAGACAGTAAGCTATTGTTGACTTGTTTTCTAAACCTAAAAGCATTCTCTACCATTGTACTGAGGAAAGAGGCTCACATTTATTACCTTCCTAGTTTTAACAATGCAATATGCTTTGGATTTCCTAGCTGGGTTTGCTACCAGTATCCTGGATATCGTGGCTATCAGTACATCTTGGAATGTGATCATCATGGAGGAGACTATAAACACTGGAGAGAGTGGGGTTCTCATGCCCAGACTGCCCAGATCCAATCAATTCGCCGTGTCCAACAGTAGTGGATTAAAAGCTCCAAGAGAATTCCTCACGCATGAGACCTTACCAAGCACTCTAGTTTTATGTTCTGCTCACAGATACTGCTTCCAAATGTTAGCTGCTGAAATCCCAAATAAATGTCATTTAAAAAACAAAACAGAAGCTGTAGACTGAATTAACTACCACGCTTTACACAAATCATACTTAGATGGCTGAGAATTATGCTTTGCAAGTCACTTACCTAGCCAAGGACAATTATTCTCCCTCTCAAACAATAAAGCATCTAGCCGAAATGTTATCAGTCTCTATAGTGACTATTCCTTTTCTCCCCATCCCCTACTCTTAATATAGACCTTAGCATCCCCCCACCTAATTTGTGACAAATAGGTGCTAAATAGGGAGTTTCTCAAAATGCCTATTGCCATATATTTCTACAAAATGTTATGAATAAAGCCACAATATTGGCAGCTTAACATTTTAGTTGCTCAGCTCAATTTTGGTTTCCTACTTTAACTAGAAAAGCTTAATGTCCACAAAAAGGCATCAAAAAAGCTGGTCTCATGGCTGATTTCTCAACATGCCAATTCTAAGCACTGCAATAACCTGTTAAAGAAAAAAAGAAAAAGGAAACAAGAAAAAAGGACATGACCATACTACACTGAAGATTTAAATTCTTGGCACATCTGATGCTTTGGAAAAAAATAATTCTCAATGTCATAATCTTAAATGTTTTCAGTAAAGATTTTAAAAAGCACACAATAACACAAATACCTCAGAAACTTTAAAATTTTTTATTCAACAATGTACACTTATTGTCTCTGAATTTGATCTACAAATCTCTCAAGTTTTTTTTCCTGATAAAATAAGTAAATCTGAGTATGGTTGAAGAGTTTGTAATTTGTTTTTAAAACACTGAACATTGAGACATCAATAAAGGAGGATCATCATGTAACTGACACTTCCTCAGAATCCATGACATCAGAAACAGCTATAGCAAATATCTAAGCAGTTAGCAAAAGGATAAATTTCTGATCACTGTTCTTATATCCAGAAAAGACCTATCTTTTTTTTTTTTTTTTTTTTTTAATTTGGGCAGGACAATGAAAAAAATTTGAAGGGGAAGGGAAAACATCTTCTAAAATAACTGTAGTTCACTAATTCTTCTTTCCCTCAAATTAAGAGGTAATCCAGCTCCTAAGTGCCTATGCACACAAGACAGAAATTACTTTGCTCCTCCAATACATTCTAAGACTGAACATAAATAAACTACTAAAATGCTGAAGAGTAGCCAAAGCCATCCTAGATGATGCTTGCTACACTCAGCCATTTCTGCTTTTTAAGGCCAGGCATTATGGGCCACCTTTTGAGACTTGACTAGTAGATTTAGTTATTAACTGTCACTATCAATGACAATACAGAAAGGAGGGTTTTGCTGCATGTTCAAAAGTCAATGTACACCAAGAACACACTTGAAGAAAGAGAACTCTCTTCTATACACAGGAAAAGCTATAAAATGGAACTACTTCCTTTCATATCTAGGAGCATGGGGAAAATACCATTAGTAATATCTTCTACTTAAAACTTATTAGTCTCTCCTACAAAGGTCCTAAAGAGATTATAGAAGTTCTTTTAAAAGATGATTTGACAAGACCTGGCCAGTACATCTACACAACCTTATAAGTATACATACATATGAAGTGAAGTTATTTATTTAGTACATGCAAATTGCAGCGACTGAACCAAATGTGCCCAATTTCCAAACTTGTTCTACTCAGTTTGGGCAATTTTTTAAATAAAAGATTTACATTACTTTTAAAATAACCTGTTTTGATCTTTAAATTACTGAATGATTCTAATCTCAAACCAATCATTCAGTAAATCAAATTCATGCTAAAGTAATAAAGGTAAAAAGGCTATCCTACCTTTAAACCAGCTTTAAAACATAAACTTGTCACAGAGCTACAGATGGCAAAAGTCCTTCCTTCATTTCAATTTGATTACTTCCCACATCTCCTTTATCAAATTAACCAAAACTTCACCAAAGAGTATTCAATGGTTTGTAAAGATGATACAACTGCTCTGTTTCAAGAAAAGCCCTTTAATAGATACAAGTCAAGCTCTCATTCAAACTGAACTTTATTAAGTAGGTGCCAGTTTTCCTCCCTTCTAGTTCCACTGATGAGCTAGCCCAGAACTGTTGTAACTTTGAGCCATATTTCCAAAGATGGTAAAGCTAAGAACAGCAAAGTAATGACAGGTCACTTTTGTTAATGACACACAAATTAAACTTTCAAAACATGTGCATAGCTTTATTCATCTACTTAGATCTAACCTTTTCACGGAGCTTCGGCAAAACGGAGTGTGCAAAATGCATTTCTAAAACGTAATGCAAGCAAAGCTTTTCACATTTACACTGGCAGGAAATACAGAGAAACTAACAAGTCACATTAGGGAGAGTTCAGGTTTTTTTTTTTTTTTAATGACAAGAATTGCACAGTTTATTATTTTGAGACAATTGTTGCAGACATAAATATTTTAAATTTTCTAAGCAAGGTGCTTTAACAATAAAAAATTTTAAAGTTGGAAAGAGCCAATAACTTGGACCAAAGCCCACACAGAATCCCAAATTAACGTGGACTCCATCATCTCCCTATATTTTGCAAATAATGCTTTTAATAACACGTTTATAACACTAAAGGAGACAGCAAGCTGAAACTCTTTTCAAAGCACACAAGAAATGGTGTCATCTCATTACTTGAAGAAGGTGCTGGGGGGAGGAGGAAGTGAATAATCCTTTTTACTATTTCCCACTACAGAACCACTACTGACAGATTAAAAACAAAAAGAAAGGAAAAAAAGACTGAAAAAGTCACTTTCCAAGTTTATAAAATATTTCCAGTTTGACAAGATCTATAATGTTAAACAGAGAGCACCAGTTGGGCAACAGAATGAGCATTTCATACTGCATAAAATTAGTAAGGTGGTAAGAACCATTAACTACCTCAAGCATGACTACATGGCCTTTCCAAAATCTTTTAATATACATGCAAGGCACATTGATACAAAAATACATCTCTGGCCAACAAATATATTAAATAAGCAAATTAAAATTTTGGCTCTGCAATATTGGCAACATCAAAATATAACCAGACAGCTTTGGACTACATATCTTTCTCATATTCTTCCACCTCATTTGGTGTGGCCCCCACCCCTATTTTTTGGGTTCTATCTCCTTCACGTTTGGGTATGTGCTTGAGAAATGATTTTTGTTTTGTTAAGTAGCATTCCTACTATACTTAAGTTTACCTTTGCTAAGTAAAAAATATACTAGAGAAGAACAGTTGCAAGCTTTAACTGACTGAACTAAATCTGACTGGTTCAGGACATTACTTCTCTGTATACAAACAAAAGTCCCCAGCTTATATAGTAGACAGTTGTTTTCTCAAAAATCAGCAACGAACCAATGACACTACTTCCTTTCTTCCCAATTCTTCTTTTTGAGGCAGAGAGGGAATAGAAACAAAGCTAATATTTAAAATATCTTCAGTAGTAGAAATCATTTTAAGGCCAAAAAGCGTAGTATTAAACAGAATTTTTATTTCCCTAGGTTACTGTCTTTCCTAGGTCAACATGAACTATGGATTAGTCACTTTTACTGTTTCCTCCCAAAAGAATTATAAACTTCATTCACTTTTATTAGTGGCTGTGCTACAGAAAAGGTATCAAAGCAACCTATGGAATACGTATGGTATATAATAACATAAAAAGTGCATCACATTCTTGATTTTTAGTTTCTCATAGCAGCAGCAGGCTTAAGCTAAGACAGAAAACATTTGTATTTCATTCTAAAAATGCAACAATACCTAATGAAATGTATTCAAGATCATGAAAGGATCCTCCTCTATAAAGGATAAATGGAAACAAATAGACAAACAAGGGGAAAACTAAAGGCATTCATTCGTATTTACATATTAAAACCACTTTTGTTAACACTAAATCTTTACATCTAGCGAAAGAAATAATGCATTTTAAGAATAAAGCAGACGTTACTAAAGCAATATCCTTTTCTGGAGCCTTTGTTTAGCACCTGAGGAAAAAAAAGGTATATGGAAACCTATGTAATTTACCTCAAGTTGGTTTGTTGATCTGTAGAGTGTAACTTTGGATACACTGAAAGCAAAGTCGCACTAAAAAAAAAAACATTTTGTAGCTACCTTTAATAAGGCTATAGAAAAGGGATGTTGTTAGGTGCCATCAAGTCGAGTCTGACTCATAGCAACCCTCACAGGGTTTTCAATGGCTGATTGTTTCAGGATTGCCTTGGGAGTGGATTGCCGCATCCTTCTCCCATAGAAAAGGGATAGGGCAGGATTATAAAATGGCTTTAGAACTCTGGACTTAACCTTATGAATAGGGAAGCCTGAATTAACAATCCTATCATGTGAGGATGGCTGTTCTAGTTTTCACCCTCTATTTGAAATTCCCAGTAATGCAAAAGCATCATACTATTTATTCATGCTTCACTGGGTGCTCTTATGATAACTTAAAACTGGACTCATACCTCTGCTGGCATCCTTTAACTACTTTAAGACCTTTGAGCAGGAAAACTGTGTGAAATTTAAAACTCAGTAAAGCAGTGCTTTTGAATAGAGTCAATCATTCACCATTCTTTAAATGAATGCAGGGTGGTCCTGGTTCTCTGAACAGATGTTTAGAAAGAAATACTTTAAGATACCCAAAGCAGAAGCCCATGTTTCACCGTAAGAGGATCCCAATGCACAGTGGTTTAGTGAAAATATTGTTTTTAAGAACTAATGTTAACCTATGTGTCTCTGGCAAACTCAGAGCAGTTACTTATGCTTCTAGTCTTGTCCTCTGTCCCTTCCTTTTGAAACAATGAATACTGGGGTGGGGGAGCAAGTCCTACCCTCTTTCCTTTAAAACCTATGGATAGGACTACTAGAAGACAATGTCTTATCAGAATCCATCTTGATGGCCGTACCATCAATAGGTCCTATCATGGAAACTATTATTTGCCCTGCTGCATGCAGTGTATTACTTTACAATAGCTTGCATATGCAAGAGGAAATCATGTATTGAAAGTACGGCCCAGTGACATAAGAATACTCACAACCCTCAAGAAATTTTTTTGACCTATTTTTCTGAAGAAAGGCTTGCAAAAGTGACTCCCTCCTTATCTCATGGAATTTGAAAGAGTACTTTTAATTTCCTTGCCTGCGGCTATTTGGTACCTGACACACAATTTCACACTAAAATTTTTTTTTGCTTTGTTTTAAAAAGTTACAAGTACAAAAGTCGTTAGATGCCTCTGATGTGAGTTAGCAACAAGCCTATGCAACTGAGTATGAAACTACCGCTGCTATGTCTTATTTTGTGAAGAAACACATTTTGCATTGTGGACAACTCCCATAGTTGACATTTGTCATATTTTTCTTAACAATTGTTATTTGAAAAACCAATGCAGCACTTTTTTTTTTAAAACAATTTTTTTTTTGCCGATTCAGATTATTCAGGATAGTAAAATCCTAAATTGGAGATAAACTCTCTAGCTGTGTATTTCAAAGGGGAAAAAAGCTGTCATTAACAAACTTGTAGCTATTGGCTTTCTCCTAGAAAGCAGAGGAGGAAGGGCTACTACAGATGCTGTAAATACACTTTATGTGAAGATTCATTACTAGGGAGGTTAGAGGAAAAGACTAGGCAATCAACTTCAGTTCAGCAAAGTAGGGGTGAATAAAGAGAAAGATAAATACACCCTGTCTTTTGTGAGGAAGGGGGATTATTCAAGACATTTACACAAAAGTTGAGTGGTATGTGACACAAAAGCCTACAATCAAGACAAATTTAAAAGAAATCTTCACCCATAATTAGTATCTTCATAGCTATTAAAAAAATAGGTCATGATTTCATCCTTAGTGCCATTTTTCAAATACTACCCTTTTAAGGATTTAAACCACCTGACTTTATTATGTGTAATGAAAACAAATGGCACAAAATAAATATGAGTTTAATTCTCTGAATACTAATATAATGTCTTACATGTTCATTTACTAATTTTTAATATTTCCATCTTTCCCTCACACACCAGCATCCAACATACATACATACCCATACACACAAATACATGCGCGCACACACCCTTTTCAGTCTTTTTAATGGAGGGATGTTAAAAAATACCCTCTAGACTGTTATTTGGTTTATGCTACAGTACTAATACTCTGAGTTGAAGGAAAATTTTTTATACCAATAACACATTGTTATTAAATGTGCTAAATTAATCACAGCTGAAGTTTGTTTAGAAGCTTACACAAAAATAATCAGAAAACAGATCAACTCTTAACATTTTTTTAATAAGTGCTCTGTAAGGAATTGTGTGAGGACCTAAGGAGAAAGATTGCGACAAGTAGAATTAAGTGTAACCAAACAGCACAAGGAGATTTGAACCAAAGTCCTGCTTGTACGTAGGCAATTAAGTACATTAACCTAATGCCCAAAAAATACTGACAGTTAATATCACGGGGCACTAGGGTTCCTAGAAAGTTAAGAGAGATTCCTAACTATTATATACCTCTAATCATATAATCAGAAAAAAAATTTTTTTCAATGAAGAAATCAAAGTGAAATGTTGCATTGTTTCATTTAGAAGTGAGACTCTCAAAAAACCTTTGGACAATCAGAGAAGGGATACATTCTTTTTTTAGCTTCTCTGAACACAGAGGCCTGAGGGATATGGAAAGGGAATTAAGAAAGCAAAGGCTTTCTAAAGGTACTCAAGTGTTACTTCTAAGTTAAAAAGCCCAATTTAGATGGGGACTGGATTTTTATTTCAATTCTGAATATATGTTCATTCAACCTCTGTATATCACAAACCCAGAAAGTTTCTTGTGAGTTGTGAGACAGAAGAATTTTAAAATTCCAGGCAAGCAAAATGGACACTTACAAAAGGGGGTTGAGGGTGGGGATCTGGCCCTAAGGCGACAAGTGGTTACACAAGGCAATTGAACACACAGCAGAACTTTAAAACCTGTAAAACAAACTGGAGCCTTTTTTTCTTTAATCAACCTTATCGTTTTTTTATATATAAGTTTTTGAAAATGTTTATTTAAAAAAAAAACACAAAAACACAGGCTTTTTTCACTTCAGTATGTGGTATGTTGCGTTTTCCAGTTTGTTCAATGCTTTAAAGCTCAAGGATGCCTCTGCTTTGAATTATACACGGGCCTGAAGCATCCTAGCTTTTGGCAAGCAGGCAGGAGACTCAACAAAAATCAAAATAGGAACAAGGCAGACTAAATGCAGGGCACATCTGTAAACATATTATACATTTGAAAATTACAATATCAGTAAAAGTGATACAGTTTACAGGTGAAATGAATCTATCTGAAACTGGCCTACCACAAGTTTCTGAACCTGGACTGATACAATAAGTTATTATATATATTATGTATAAAAAGTTTTGTTTACATCAAGTGGAATTGGCAATCCATGCTTACACTTTTTAAAAATCTAAGCAGGGCAGAAATCCAGTCTAAAAAGATATTTTCTCTATGTCGAATCCAACGACTTCTTTCATGAACTACTTGTTAAAAAGCCTCAAATAATCAACAAAACAAGAAAACCCATTCATACTACAGTCGCTCAAAACTGGACATTTCTTAAGCAAAAGAGTAGAGCAAACGTAGTTACTTTCTCACCAAATACCCCAAGAGGATACAGTCTACTTTTATTAGAAGACTACAACTCTTTATTAATGCCCTGCTATTTTAACCTGTACTTGACATACATGGATATACTAATTTCTCTGTGTGTGTGTGTTTGTGTGTGTGTGTGTGTGTGTGTGTGTAAGAGAGAAAGAGAGAAAGAGAGAGAGAGAGAGAGAGAGAGAGAATGAGAATGAATGAGAATGACAGTGTGATGTTACGTCAGGCCAGAGAACTTGTTATTATGCCACTAACATCACCCAATCTTAAATTGGACCCTTAGTTTCCGCACACACACAAAAAAATTTATTTTAGCATGCTATACACAAGCTGCAGTGCAACAGGATGGCAATGTGATAAGACAGGGCTACTGCTCTTCTCTGCCCAAACAAATTTCCAGAATTTCACATTATTTTCCTTAAAAACCCATTTTGCTCTAATAATAAAATATATTTATTAAGATATAATTAGAAGCTAGTAAGCTCAGAAGTATAATTTGCATGAAAAGACACCTTCTACAAGCAGGGTTTATTACCTCCTCACTGACTAAAAACATGAAAAGTTTTCATGGGCTTTTTTCATCCCCTCTTAGTTTTTCTAAGAAATTAAAAGAATTTACAGAAAGATTTTAAGTTTCTCTTGGATGTTTGATGAAAAACGAGGAAAACTGCACGTTTAGTGTTAGTGACAGAGAGCAAAGTCTGGAGCACCTACAGTTGAAAAGCAGAATATATTTTTGCTCCCAGTTATACAATTACATTAAAATATGGGCACGGGAATATTTTTTCCTTATCTAAGCCAATTGCTTGTTCTGCAACTTTTCTATAAATGACACTCATGGATTCTTCAGTTGTTAAAGTCCAACATGTAACTGAAGCAAGTTAACTATGTACCCACGAACTATTCCAGAATTGTAGAACTTCAATGCCCTCCCCTATTCCCACCCCATAAAAAAAATAAAAGGAAGGAAAGGAAGTATTTCCCCAACATCCCACAGAGGCTGCTTAACTCCTGGCAAGACATGCAAATCATATTCGCTAAAAAAACAAAACAAACAAAAAATCATCCCTGCAAACTTCAAGGCATTTATCCAGCATTCTTGCAGGGCTTAAATTAAAACCAGAAGATCAAGGGAAGAGGAGGGGAAAATGTTGAATCATTCTGGGTTCCCCGTGATTAGTGTATCACTTTAGTCACAGAACAAGATACAGAGATCTTTTAAGTGGATTTGCCTTTCCAGTGGGTCATTTGTTGCCCAAGTTGATGACAGCAGGAACTTTAGAACCACGCTTGTTAAGTCTGTATTCATTAATCACTTGCATTCACACTTAAAAACAAAAACTAACAAAAGAAAAAAGGAAAAGGAAAAGAAAAAAACTATTCAGTACCGGAGATTAAATAACCATGTGTAGTCTCTTGAAATAAATTTGATTCCTTAAGAAGTCTAATTACTCTCAGTTGCCTTTTTTTAAATAACTATATATATATATATGTATATATATATATTTTGTATATATTATCCTGTGATTCTACTTATGGTTCCTCTGCTGCGTTGAAGATCTAGGAGCATAAAAGCCTTGTGTCCCCCATGAACGGTGGTGGCTCCAATGCTGCAGAAAGGTTATGAATAGGCAGTCTGGTCCTTCATTGATCTGGACTATCCATGGCTTCATTGTAAGTGATTATCCTTTTGGGATCTGAAGGAAAAGTTGAAAATATATATGAGGTCTAGAATACTAAAATGTTCATGATCCAAAAGCAAATCCCAAGTAATCGCCAGTTAAGATGATCCCTTCTTATTAAAACAAAACAGAAGTGGCCTTTAAATTGTGTATTAATACATGTGATTGGGTCGCTATGAGTCGGATACCGACTCAACAGCACCTAACAACAACAACATGTGATTCAGTTCTCTCAACTCAAAGGTGGTTGTTCAGTATGCCAACAGCTTCCCAGGAACAGAGTCCTCTAGCCAATGAGGGCCTCAACTGCTAGAGACTAGAAATTGTTGAGTTCATTTAATAAGGCATTTCCTTATGTGTTTCTCCTGATTACAAAAGTAGTAAATTTGAAAGTGAACAAAGAAAAAAGCGTTAAGTCAACAGTAATACTAAATGAAACTCTTAGTTTTACTTTCTTTTTTTCCTTTCAGCAATTAAGTGTTTTTTGGTTTGTTTTTGTTAGCCTGGCCTTGTCTCCAACTCACTACCCTCCTGCCTAAAGCTCCCAAGTGCTAAGATTATAAGTATGTGCCACCATGCCCTGCCTGCAGCCATAGCCCTGTGGAATCCGATCCTGTGAGATATCGGAAGCTAAGCAGGGTCGGGCCTGGTTAGTACTTGGATGGGAGACCACCTGGGAACACCAGAAGCTGTAGACTTGGGAGAAGGACCTGGCAACCCCCTCCCAAAAATCAATCTGCATTGAAAACCCTATGCACAGCAGAGAAGCACTGACAATAGTGTTTCCCCTGTTGTACAGAGGGTCGCTATGAGTCGGATACCGACTCCACGGCACCTAACAACAACAACAAACCATGCCCGGCTTGGAATCAAAATTTATTTTAACCATAAGTAAAACCTATACCAAACACTTCATAATAAACCAGCTTGGCACAACTATTACGACTTACTTATTCCTTACTTCTCATAGTACTACTAGTCTTCATTTTCAGCAAAAAAGTAGGGACCAGGAGTTTATTTCAGTGATTTCAGCTTGTGGGAGGCCTGAGTTCAATCCTCATCATCGTGAAAGAAAGAAAAAGCGTATAGATCTTCTGGGCTCAAAATATGAAACTGCCAGGGCTATTCTAACGTATATTCTAAATCCTCAATATTAAAGCTCCCCTCCTTCTGGAGAGAGATGTTTTTATTATATAATATTTCTACATATCCTAATAACTTTTATTAAAAGTATGCATGCTTTCATATTAGGCAAATCAGTAACATTCATCACTTAATCAACTCTAGAGGCTGAGACAGGATAATCTTGAGTTCAAGGTCAGAGGCAGCCTGAGCAACACAGCAAGATCCTGACTCAAAAAAATAAATAAGGGGCTAGGGGTACAGTACAGCTACATCATAGAGCACTTATTTAGCAGGCACAATTCCTTGGTTTCAACCCCCAGTACAGGGGGTGGGAGAAGAATCTAGTTTAGTTCAGAGATAATATGCTTTGTGGGATTCCAAGGGTCATTCATTAGCAAGCTGCCATGAACACAATGCTCATTTTTAATAGTTGATAGTCATTTTACAGTACAAACAAGCAGGGTATATTTTCTAGTCTATCCTTTTGTCATTTGTGTTTCACTAAGGTACATACAAAACAATTCAAAATAACTTAAGAGTTTGTTAGTCATCTTCAGGCGACAGATATGTTAAAGAAGATTTAACCCTAAGAAACAACAGGAAGGTAGGAGGAGCAATGTTAGAAAATCAAGCGAACCTACATTCTAGACCTGCCTCTCTAGCTTACACAGTAAGCTCTGTGCCTCAATTTCATAATACATAAACTAAGATTAAAGAGACTCTCCAACATCTTTCAAGTATTGAAATTCTAGGAATTTCACATTCATCTGAAACTCACTTATATTCATAAGGCAAAGTCGATGAGGAGTAGGATACAATTCTATTACAGGATTCTGAAAATCCAAATCTATTAGCGAATGACTAGTTTCCCAATCAAAACTCTAACTTTATTCATGTATTCCACATCTATTTTAGTATGAAAGCATACAATTAGGATAACCAATTAACAGAACGTGTCTGGGGTGTGTGTGTGTGTGTGTGTGTGTGCGTGCGTGCGTGCGTGTGTGTTATCTCCATATCCCAAACTGACGAACTCACACCATCCTGCCGCAGCTCCCTGAGAGCTGGGATTACAGATGTGCACCAATACATCCAGGTAGGATGAACAATTTTCTGAAAATTGCAATGAACTCACACGTGGGTTATCTAATCTCTCTGCCCACCTCCTAGTCAAATCTTGATCATAGGAGACTGAAAAAAACTTAATCCACTATCCTTTCTATTTCCAACTGCCTTTTAAGAAAATATACAGCCCAGATAAAGTTTTTGTAACAGCCAGTATTTTTCTGAACCTATGCATTTCAGTTCATAGGCTATCTCTTGTCTACCACATAAATACACATAGAAACTAGTCAAAGGTAGAAACAGTTATGTTGATTACCTAGATTACAAACATTTCTAATTTGTCCCTTTTGTCGGGGGCGGGGGAGAGGGAGCAGTGCTGGGGGTCAAACCCAAGGCCTTGTTGCTGTTTAGGTGCCGTCGAGTCGTGTTTCATGTCTGACTCATAGGGACCCTCAGAGGGTTTTCAACGGCTTATTATTTCGAGATTGCGTTGTAAATGGATTGCCATGTCCTTCTCCCATTTTTGTGGTGCTGGGAATCAAACTTGGGACCTCAGAGATTGTAGCGTGGCGCTCTACCAACTGAGCTAAATCCCAGCCCACTCAAGGCCTTACCTATGCTAAAAACGAGCTCTACCACTAAGCTACACCTTCAGCCCCACTGTCTTAACTTTCATAATGAGAGCAGAAGGAGACTATTCATGCTCTTCATCTAGCAGATAAGGAGTATTTTCACATACTTTTTATTTATAGTGGTATACCATTCTTAACAGCTCCAGTAGAGCAGTTAGTGCCTTTTGACTGTAGTTACTATGTTAACACAAAATATAAAGCCTATTATTTAGGTCATTATTCAACTGTTATTCCCACTATAAAACAATGTGCAATGACTATTAATTAGTATTAATATTTCAAATAATCTAATCATTCTTACCTTGCTTCTGCAAATTCCAAATAGATTCCATTTCTGCAAAGAAAAAAAAAGATTTTGTACATCAAGTTTCAATGAACAACATGTGAAGCTATGATTTTCACTTTAAGTCTAAAAAATCTAAACTGTGTGCTAGAGGTAGGGGTGAAAATAGTACAATTCTCCAAAGCAAAGACGAAAGAACTGAAATTTTTTAATTCAAGTGCCTTAAATGTTGATTACAAGTCAATTACTATCTGAAATTGGCACAACTGTCTTCACAAATAGCAGAGATATACAGAAGTATTCTATAGATTAAATGGTATTTTTCACAGCAGCTCACTGTTATTAAAAGGACACCAACCAAGCACTTCCTGGCAACCCAACAGTCCTCTATGAGGGACTCAAATCTTTTACAACAAACCATTCACAAAATCTGATTAAATTTGATATTTAATTAGTATAAGCATCTAGGCAAGTGGCTCTAACCTCCAAATCACATTTACTTCTTTTACTTCAGAAAGGTCAGGTTGAAATCCCAACCTATACCCACCATTAACAACACAATCCTTAATTGCCCCAACTTCATTCAAAACTTCTACAACATACTTACTTTGACATCTTACAACAAAGGAAACATGCAAAGAATTAGATTGTGAAAGGAAATACTTGAGATTATGCAACACTGCCTGCAGCTGTAGCCCTGTGGCATCCGATCCCGGAAGCTAAGCAGGGTTGGGCCTGGTTAGTACCTGGATGGGAGACCGCCTGGGAACACCAGGTATTGTAGGCTTGGGAGAAGGACCTGGCAACCCCTTCCCAAAAGTCAATCTGCCACCGAAAACCCTATGAACAGCAGAGAAGCACTGACGATAGTGTTTCCCCTGTTGTACAGAGGGTCGCTATGAGTCGGATACCGACTCGACGGCACCTAACAACAACAACAACATGCAACACTACTCAGAGTAATGAACTATAACAAAAACTGGTAAGTATACTTTTCTCATGGCCATACAACTATCATATTGAAAAGAGAAAAACATTATTTTACTCTGTACAGCTGGATTCTGTGTAATTCGTGTAATTTATCAGCAACCAAATATAACTAAAGAAAAATAAGACTAGAGCTCATTAAAGATAGGATATATCTGAACACAGGTTACTATTAAGGTACAACATACCCCTCCCCAGGACTAAAAGAAAACAAAACATATAGGTCCAAAATTATAACTTTCTTGTATGTCTATAGAAAGGGGCAGAAAATATAAAATCACTCAATCTTCTCACAGGTCCACAAGATCAAAATTGTATCAAAAAAAGCCATTAAGAAGATTTTTATGGGGAAAATGTCAGAATTGGATGTCTGATCAACAGGTTAACTATTCAAAATGACCAAAGTAATTACCCAGTAAAATTCCATTTAAGGTATTATAGCAATTCCCTGATTAAACTACTTCTGGGAAAATGTGCTGATAGCCACTTTTCCAAGCTTAGTTGTGTGCCTATGGCCTTCAAATCTCTGGGCAGATGCCTATCCAAATACAGGCAAGAAAACTCCCTTCCCTGGGAGGCCTGATAAATCAATCTCATTTAGCAGGAGGAAAAAAAAAAAAAAGACACCAGCAAAGGAATTCTAGTCATGAAGGTCATACTTACTACACCAATACTAGTTCTATTTTCATTACATCCAGACAATGAGACATAGTTGAAAATATTTACCTTTAGAACTGTTGTAAGTTTCTGGATCTTAGGATGGCCTATTTTAAAAAGTCCAAAAATAAACTTTGTCTTGGTTGGTCTAACTGCAAAAAAGTTAATTCAACACAATATACACACACCAGACACAGCGGGGTAGGGGGCAGTACTGGAGGATTGAACCCAGGGCCTTGTGCATGATTTGCAAGTACTTTACCATTGAGCTACACCCCAACACCCCCTTTTAAAATTGTGAGTCAGGGTCTCGCTAAGTTACGCAGACTGCCTCTGGCCCCAAACCTGTGATTCTTCTTGCTTCAGCCTCCTAAATTGCTGAGAATATAGACATGTGCCACTGTGCCCTGCCATAACCATATTTTTGAAGAGTTTTGTATATAACAGTTACAAAATACTCATTACTTTCAGGCTGGCTTATTGCAAAGTTCAGTCTGTATTTGACTACAACATTTCCTTTCCTCTTCCACACCACAAGCCTCAGCCTATTCCTGTATTCTTCTTTTTGAGGGGGAAGAATATATACACAAGTCACCGTGAAAACCATACTATAGTACTTTTAAAAAAACCCAAACACAACTTTCAGAATAAAGAAGGGAAAAATAACTATTTGCACATATGCAGTTTCCCTAATAGGTTGAAGACATTTCCTTACACTAATATTAGAACACTCAATTTAAGGTTTTACTCTAATTCTATACTTTTCTGGGGGGAGGGGGCAGTCCCTGGTGGTTGTACCCAGAGCTTCGTACATACTTCATAAGTGCTCTTCCAGTGAGCTGCATCCACAGCCCATTTTTTATTTTGAGACAGTGTTTTGCCAAGTTATATAGGCTGCCTCTGGCGTCTAACTTGTATCCTCCTGCCTCAGCCTTTTGAGTGGAGTGGCTGGGATTAAAGGCATGTGCCACCATGCCCAGCTCAAATGCTAAATACTTTTAAATGACTTTATTTCAGTGTTGTAATTGAACATGTTTATGGGGTACAAAGTGATAATTTAAATGATTTCTGTTAAGAAATTTTTATTACCTTTAAATGGAGCCCTGGAGTGCTGAATTTGATAATGATTTTTTGAGACACAGAAAAGAGATGTAATATGTAGTTTAAAAATTAGTCATAGGCTTGCATATAGTCTAATAAGCTGAACTGAGAAATGAATACAATCTCCCTTCCTGTTTAGTATTACTTCTATGACTACTAGCAACTTTATTACTGTGATCGAGGGAAAAAAAAAAAGGTTCCATGAAACTCAAATAAGGTTAAGATCAGAAAGGGAAATAAATCATATTGTTTGATTATACGCCATGCTTAAAAACTCAACTAAAGCTAATAAGTGACAACAGTTACGAATGATAAAATAGTGATAGAATACATAGGAGAAAACTGGTGTTACATTTTTACCCCCTTGCAGGCTATAAAAGTCTCAACTGTCACAAGAGACTGAAAGTGAATATGTGAACATAAGGCTGTAAGGACTCAGTGTAAGGCTACAGAAGATATTTTCAACTATTGTTAAGTTAACATCATTTGTTAACTATTGTTAAGCCATCATGTTGGCTCTGACTCATAGTGACCCTCATAGGGTTTTCGTTGGCTGACTGTTTTGTGATTGCCAGGTTCTTCTCCCATTTTTGGGTTGCTGGGGATCAAAACTGGGTCCTCAGTGAGTGCAGAGCAGGCAGTCTAACAACTGAGCAAAATCAAAATATAGTAACTAATCTTTTTTTTTCTCTACCATGCTCTGCCAGCAATACTTTACTATTGCCCTCTCCATCCATCCCAGCCAAATTTTTAACCTGCCAGCATCCAATTATGCAATTATTGATAAACACCCAAAAGGCCTAAAACAGTAACAAAGTTTCTGCTCCTATAATACATCCAAGCAGGCAATTTTGCTACAAATCTTTAATTTAGACCATCATCATTTAATTTAAAATTTACCATATCAAAACTGTAGGGTCTGGAGGTGCAGCTCAGTGGCAGAGATTCTGCCTAGCATGCATGAAGACCCAGGTTCTATCCCCAACACTGAAAAAAACTTTCAAGTATCTACTTGTGTCACTCATGGAAACTCAACAATCAATTTTTTTAGAGAAACTACTTTCTATGTAGCTCCCTGCTTCTTGTAGTAAATATCAAAGTACCTTCATATTCTTAAATCCAAGTAAATTAAAGAGTACTATTTAGAGGTTTGGGATATAGGTGCAAAAACAAAAAGAAAATAGTCTACCCTTCATGAGCTCAGTCAAGAAGGCAGCTTTGTCTGTACAGTAGATTCTAGGAAGAAGTAAAAGCATGAACAAAGGTTAGTGGTATTGAAGGTGTGCCAACGCAGGGTGTGGTGTTACACACCTGTAACATGTGAGACTGAGGCCAGCCTGGGATACACAGTGAGACTTCATCTCAAAAAACCAAAAAGATATGCCAAAGTATGGGTCAGCAAACTATGACTCTACTCATGCACCTCATTTTGTAAATTAAGTTGTACTGGAAAATAGCCACACCTGTTTATGTGCCATCTATGGGTGCTTTTGAGCTACAAGGCAGAATCAAGTATCGAACAGTTGCAAGGGACCTATGGTTCACAAAAATCAAAAATATTTACCATCTGGCCCTTCATACAGCAACTTAACTGAAGCTGGACACAATGGTGCACACTGTAATTCCTCCAATTTGGGAAGTGGAGGCAGGAGAGACTAGAGGCAGCCTGTGTAACTTAGCAAGACTGTCTCAAAGTAAGTTAAAAAAAAAAAAATTGGGTTAAGGTACAGCACTTGTAAAGCATGCAAGCTTGAGGCCTTAGGTTCAACCCCCCAGTACCACAAAAAAAAAAAAAAAAAAAAGGCAAAAGTGGGCTGAGGATGCAGCTCATTGGTAGAGCACGTGCAAAGCATGTGTGGGGCCCTGGGTTCACCCCCCCTAGTATCTCCCCACATAAAAGTTAATTAACTGACTAAACTTTAGTGGTCATAAGTACTTTAGTAAGACACTAAGAATGAAAGGGGACTGGAGTTCAACTTAGTTGGTAGAGTGCTGTTCTGTGCTCTCTGAGGCCCTGAGTTCAATCCCCAAGATTGCAAAAAATGGAAGGTGGCTGGGGCAGCCCACTCCCAAAAAAATTCCAAAACAATCAGCCATTGAAAATCCTATGAATAAATAAATATAGAGTCACTATGAGTTGGACTCAACAGCACGTAACAAGGATGAAAGATTTAGACGAAGAACACTATTTAGGAAACAGCACAATACAAAGGCCTACATGAAGGAAAGTAATTAATTACACAGGTGATGGGAAGCCACTGAAAAAAAAATCTGAGATTATTGTACTATTTGTAATGGTTTCTCAAGGCAACTGACAAGGAAGTGACATCAGTAAAAGAAAACCCAATAAATTATTACTGTAAAGGTGAAAAAACATCAGGAAAATTGTGTAAGGCATAGAAAAGAAAAATAAAATGGGAGATTATAGAACAGCATTGAGAATTTGGAGAAATAATAATCAGTGAATTCACTACTGCCCTACAAATAGGAGGTGGGCATTAGACAGTTATATAGCATTAGAGAAAAAATTATATGGGATTATCCAGGGAAGTTTGTGTAGCATGAAAAAGGGACTTAAGGAACATCAACATTTAACGAACCAAATGACATAGGAAAGTTACACTAAAGGTATAAGAAATAGAAGTTGGATTTGAGGGCAGACACTTGTAATCCCAGCACTTGGGAAAGAGCGGCAGAAGGATCACTGAATTTAAAGTTTAAGGGCAATCTGGACTACATAGCCACATAGAAGGTAAAAGGGTAAGGAATATGAAGGAAATACAGCAGGCAGAGTCAAATTCTAAATAGGTAATTCAGGAAAGGGTTGTTCTAACTGGCAATTCTTAACTAGTTAAGATACTTGTAAATTTCTAGTCATCTACTCCTTTTTGTCTAGACCAATGCCACTAGCCTAGTTTAAGCAGTAATATCTTAGCAACATTTCTGCAGTTGTCTTTTAATTGGCCACTTTTGCCATTAACAAGCTTTTTTTTCCCCTTTGGCTGCCATTCTCTTCTTTAAAACATAAATCTGAAAGTGACCACACTGTTCAAAACATTTCAGTGTCTTCTCACTGTCTACAGGAAAAGCCACTACAGCTCTGAGATTGGAACTGCTTGTTTAAAATTTACTTCTAGCACCTCTCACAGCAGCTAGTTTATCAATAATTAAATGACTTAGAGATTTTACAACTTGTATCATTTACCTTCCTTGAAATAAACTGAATGACTATCAATCTTCAATCTTCCTCCACCTAAAATATTTTTACTTTCCTTGTACAATAAATAGGCCTGCAGCTGTAGCCCTGTGGCATCCGATCCTGTGAGATCTCGGAAGCTAAGCAGGGTCGGGCCTGGTTAGTACCTGGATGGGAGACCGCCCAGGAACACCAGAAGCTGTAGGCTTGGGAGAAGGACCTGGCAACCCCCTCCCAAAAATCAATCTGCCATTGAAAACCCTATGAACAGCAGAGAAGTACTGACAATAGTGTTTCCCCTGTTGTACAGAGGGTCACTATGAGTTGGATACCAACTCGACAGCACCTAACAACAACAACAACAACAACAAATAGGGAAACTTTCACTTCTTTCTGGAATTCTTACTCCCCGATCACCTTTTGTGTGTGTGTGTGTGTGTGTGTGTGTGGTACTGGGGGTTCAACTCAGGGCCTCAGGCTTGCATGCTCTCCAAGTGCTAGACCACTGAGCTGCACCCCAGCCCATTTTTTAACTTTTTGAGACGGGGTCTCACTAAATTACACAGACTGCCTCTGGTCTGGAACTTGTGATCCTCCTGCCTCCATGTCCCAGGCCGCTGGGATTACAGGTGTGTGCCACCACACCCCCCTTCACCCTTCTTCTCACCTTAGGGATTCCAAATGTGCCTTGTTTTTCTACAGAACAATCAAAACAGTAATATATTTCTTTCCATGTGTCTCCCTATTAGACCAGGTTCCTTAATAATGTGAACTCTTGCTTTTCATTTACTATCGTCAGGACCTCCTACAGTGCTTGTTGGTACAGTAAGCAAATACTGATTTGAATGCAGGAAAAAACATAGTAGTAGGCAGACTTATTTGACATCAATGACATTTAACTGTTTTTGATCTATAAAACCAGCAATTTCATATGGTTCAACCACACATACTAAGCATTTATTTCTAAAATGTCTCAAAGACTGAAGTTAAAAAGTTCAAAGCCAACTTGAAACTTGTGTTTAGCAAAATATGGCATGTTGTCATTTTTTTTTTTTTTTGCACTGCCAGGGGTTGAACCCAGGGCATCATGCATGCTAAGCAAGTGTAACACTGAGCCACATTCCCAGCCCATTTTTTATTTTTTATCTTGAGATAGGGTCTTGCTAAATTTGCACAGGCTACCTTGGGCTGGGATTTAGCTCAGTTGGTAGAGTGCTGCGCTGCAGTCTCTGAGGTCCTGAGTTCAATTCCCAGCACCGCAAAAATGGGAGAAGGACCTGGCAATTCACTCTCAAGGCAATCCTGAAACAATCAGCCATTAAAAACCCTATGAGGGTCGCTATGAGTCAGATTCTGACTTGATGGCACCTAACACCACCACCACCTTGGGCTTCAAACTTGGGGATCTTCCTGCCTCAACCTCCATAGTCGCTGGGATTACAGGGATCGCAGACAAATGTGTGCCAAGGCTCCTAGCTCAAGTAAATGATTTAAGTTGTCAACTTTTCAGTAGATGCTTAATGAACTCTTCCTTGGTATAAATTTCAATTCTACATTCCCAATTTGAAACTACAGTTAACCAGAATAAGCATAATTGTCTGAATCACCTCTAAATGCACAAAACAGAAACTTGATCTCAAGTTTGCTATTTTTCTCTTTTCTAGACTATAGTTACTCTAATCCAGTTCATTTTATAAAAGTAAAATATCTATTCAGGTTGCTTGGAATGAGACAGCTATGGTAATTTCTGGTTTTGCTACTACTAGTAATAAATAGTTTCTGCTTTCATAGCATAGGTAGTTATTTCACTAAGCTAGTGAAATCTGAGGGCTAAACTTCAGCTTCTGCAAAATCCTTACAAGTAACCTTTCGGACTAATACCAAAATGAATTCATTACCACTGTGTTCATAGAGCAGACATGAAAAATCAAGCTACCAGTACAGATGCTTAACTGGCAAGTCACTGGGATTCTCACACTATGTTAAGTATCATTTATCATACCCATTCTTATATGTCTATGTCACAGAAAAAAATAGGGACCCTTTCCAAATCTAGGATAAATTCATCCAGGGCTAAAACTAAAGTGCTTTTTCTTAAGTCTGTCAAATTTGCAGGCACATGTTGGTAAGATCACCACACAGATGTGATGCCGAAGGCATTCATGGAACAATCAAAAGAAAATGCAGTAAATCTGAGTATACTCAGATTCTTCTAGGAACAAATACTGAAATTGAACACAGGTGACCCTTGAACAATGAGGTCAAGGGTAGTGGATCCCACCATTTGGGTAAGTATAACTATTATTTTGGTGCTGGGTATTGAACCCAAGACTTCTATGCTCTAACACTGAGCTACACCCCCAGCTCCCTATATAATCTTTGACTCCCAACAAGAAAGCTGGGCATGATGGCACATGCATATAATCCCAGTGACCTGGGAGGCTGAGGCAGGGAGATTACAAATTTGCAGTCAGAGGCAGCCAGTGTAATTAGAGAGACACTGTCTTGAAATAAAAAATGACCAGCTGGGTGTGGCAGCACACACTTGGATGGCAAGTTTGAAGCCAGCCTGGGCTACGAGATCCTGTTTCAAAACAACTACTATTAGTACTACACAAAGCAAAGGGGTGGGGTGGGGCGGGGCAGCAGCCTGGGGAGGTACAGCTTGGTGGTACAGTACTTGACTAGCGTACTCAAACCCCTTTCAACACTACCCAATATTACCAAAGAATAAAAATGGATTAAAAAAATGGATTTAAAAGAAAAGACAAGAATTGCACAAAAAAATTATTATAGTATACAAACAGTTCATTTTATACAGTTCTAATTAATGTATGTTTGTATTTCTCTTGAAGGTAAATGTTTTATGTTCATTTGGTTAAATATTAACTTTTTATAAAATGTGTGAATTTCTGGTAGTAAATAATAAAAGACTTGTCTATAATTTTGTGGATTCACAACATACATTTTTTGAGCTATATCTAGGCTGCGCTTTGTAGGTTTTTTTTTTTGATTGCTGCAAAAAGGTTGCATATAAGTGGATCCCTCCAGTTCAAGACCATTTTGTTCAAAGGTCAACTATATATAGTCCCCTAGTCAGTTTTATGCCTGCAGCCATAGCCCTGTGGCATCTGATCCTGTCAGGTCTCCGAAGCTAAGCAGGGTCGGGCCTGGTTAGTACCTGGATGGGAGACCGCCCAGGAACACCAGAAGCTGTAGGCTTGGGAGAAGGACCTGGCAACCCCCTCCCAAAAATCAATCTGCCACTGAAAACCCTATGAACAGCAGAGAAGCACTGACAATAGTGTTTCCCCTGTCGTATAGAGGTCGCTATGAGTCGGATACCAACTCGACCGCACCTAACAACAAGAAGTCAGTTTTATAAATCAAGTAACCATAACTTATCTCCTCATATCCTGTCTTCCAAAACCTACAGATGCAGAGGTGTATTAGCTGCTCTGTGCCCCCTCCTTATGTAAAAAGTTTCATTTTATTAAGTAAATGTTTATCTTTGAATATTCTGAACATTCACATGGTTGAAAATACAAAGGAAAGACCTTTATTTCTCTGCCTGGACTATTTCAACTGAATGAAAAATGACTTCCATACTACCTACAAATTGTTGTTGGATACTATTGAGTTAGGCCCAACTCATAGCAACTCTCAGAGTTTTGTTTCAGGATTGCTTCGGGACTCACAGTGACCCTCATAGAGCTTTTAATGGCTGTTTTAGGACTGCTTTGGCAGTAGACTGCTACATCCTTCTCCCGCTTCTGCGGTGCTGGGGATTGAGTCTGGGTCCTCAGAGTGTATGAAGCAGCACTCTACTGAGCTAAACGTCAGCCCCATCTACAAATTAGTGCCACATTAATCTACCTGAACACAGATGTGTAAGTTGATTACTTAATATCACCCAAGTGAACTACCATCTGAGTTCAACCCGGTAAGACAAAAAAAAGGCTTTTATCTTTAATTTATAAAGTTTGGCAACCCAGGTTTTAAGTCATAAATGATTTGCCCAAATACAAAGTATCTGGGAATAACTGTATCAAAACCCATGTCCCCTGTCAGTATTTCTTGTCTACCAATCTATTTCCCCATATAGTCAATGGCTCCCTCTGCATCCAGGCTTAAATTAAAAACCACCTAGATCAGATAGCAACTTATCTTCCTTCTCTATTATATCTCCTTACCACATCCAAAATGAATCCCTTCCCGTACCATCACTTAATTCATGATTCCCCAAATTTAGTATCTTTACCTGTTTTTGTTTTTTGTTTTTGTTTGGAGATAAGAGTCCTCACAGTAGCTGAGACTACATGTGTACACCACCATGTGTAGTATTTTCTTTTTCTCTCTGGAGATTAAACCCAGGGCCTGTACTATTGACCTACATCACCAGCATATCTCTGCATTTTTCAAAGGTTAAAAATCTTTCCCATCCCTCAAAATCCAGTTTAAATATCCCATAAAAACATACCCTACTTACACTTCCAACTTTTACTCCATTAAAAATTCCTTCCCTCCACTGAAATCCCCTAGTTATTTGTATCCTGCTTATGATACTTAAAATCTTGCCTTATACACTTGTGTATTATTTTCATATCTACTTAAATATTTTTAAAGGAAGACTCACTTTACCCAAGTAATTCTCCCATAAGCAAAGCACTCCAATCCATGGCAGTCACATCGTAAGAAAAAAGAAAAAATGCATATATTTCCAAATTATTGCCTGATTTTTTTAGTTGTACAGAATACTGCAGCAGAGTTAAGTATAGAAGTAGCAGAGAAAAGAAAAAAATGGATTAAGTTGAAGAAAGCTCTTCAACCTGTAGTTCCCAATTGCAGCTTACAATCAGAACCATCTAGTAATAAAAGGGAGTCAAATTTTTAACTTCAGGGCTGAGCCCAAATCTAGTGAATCAGATTGTCTATGCCAATAAACATGCCACCTGTGGAGGTAGTAAACACTTTTTTGGCGTGGTACTGGGGGTTCAACCAGGGCATTGCACATGTTTTGCAACCACTATACCACTGAGCTTGCTTTTTATCTTGAGACAAGGTCTCATGAAGCTATGCAGGCTGCTAAACACATTTTTAATATTTCATGCAACAGCCCAGAGTTGCCTAAGGAATATTTTTATGCTAGTAGTCTCTTCATCTTTAGAAAAGGCACTCAGATTACAGAAAAATATCATAACTTTAAGGGCACCAGGACTGCTCCTCCAAAGTAGGTAACTTAGGGCTCTGACATCCCCCTATGAGTAGTGCTATCACCCTAACTTTATATTTGTAATTTGTTTTTGAAATACATTAAAACATTTTACACTGGGCATAGTGGCACACATCTTTAATTCCAGCAACTTGGGAGGCAGAGGCAGGAGGACTGAAAGATTGAGACTAGAGGCAGCCTATGTAACTTAGTGAGACCCTGTCCCATGTTAAAATATTTTTGAAATGGTGCTTGCTCTGGCAGCACATACTAAAATTGGAACAATACAGTGAAGATTAGCATGGTCCCTGCACAAGGATGACACAAATTTTCGTGAAGCGTTCCATATGTTTAGGATGATCTCAACGCGAACAGTGCAATTTCATGAGTACACTGGAAAAATGGAGGTTTATAACCCAAGTAAGTATTTGAGTTTTACAACATATTAGCCATAAGGCTAAACTTTGTGGGTTAATGAAAGTGTTGTCAGAAGTGATGTAAAGGATGAATAATGGAAAAAGCCAATGCTATATTAATCTATACCCCATCACCATTTACTAATAAAGGGAAAATAAATAAATAAAAATTTTTTAACGGAGCTGGGAGGTGCAGCCAAGCGGTACAGCATGGCCCTATGTTCAACTGCCCAGTACCACAAAAAACAAAAACAAAAACAAAAAAATACAAAAACAAAAAGCCTTTACATTTTATCTTAACTAATTTTATAAACTCAAGGATAGCTTTCATATTGTCTCATTTATCCCAACCATGAAGTATATAAATCTTATTCCTCCCCCTTGCCTCTTATGTGCTAGGTCAAATTTACCATACCTAATTTTTTAATGAATATTTCAAAATGTCAGCATGTCAGTTGCTTGACATGCTTCAGTGCAACATTAGCCAGGCAAGAGAAATCAACTCAGCTTAAGTTAGCATTTCAACCAACACCCAACTCCCATCAATCCCTCTTATTTCCAAACACTGGCTTCAAATAACTTTGGACTAGTTCAAAATCAAAAGTTCACTTGATCTAGAGTTAAAAACCTTTGAAAACAAATCCAGGAGAGTTTCACTAAGCATTCTGAGTACTTCTAAGAACAGTTATAAGTCTTGGGTACTGCATTAAGAACTACAACCCTAATATACTCAAAAGTATAGAGGTGGGGGTATAGCTCAACGGTAGAGCATGTGCTTAGCATGTATGAGGCCCTGCATTCATTCAATTCCCAGGGGGGAAAACTATTGAGTGCTATAACAGTATGACACTGAAAATCTGGACATGACAAAGGCACAGTCAATAAAAGCAAATTATACACTGGACTCAATGAAATACCCTAAATGTTGCACATCAAAATACATTAACAAAATAAAAAGCCCACAGAATGGGAGAAAATATTTGCCAACAGTCTAGAAACAAAGTTATCTAGAATATACAGAGAACTACTAAATCTCAACAATTTTTTAAAAAGCAGGTTTAACATACTTACACAGACATTTCTCCAAAAATGTACAAATAGCTAATAAGCATAAGATGCCAAAAGTTACTAAACAACAGGGAAGTGCAATCAAAGCTATGATACCACTTCTCATACTCACTGGGATGGCTACTATCAAATACACAGAAAAGATGTGTTAGCACAGATGTGGAGTAACTGGAATCCTTGTACACTCTTGGTACTATGTAAATCAACCACTGTGGAAAAAGTATGGTGATTCCTAAAAAACTTAGAATTACCATATGATCTAGCAATTCCACTTCTGGGTATATATTGTTGACAGGTGCCATCAAGTGGCTTCTCTGCTTTTATCGGATTTTCAATGGCTGACTGTTTTGGGGGTAGGCTGCCAGGTCCCTTCTCTCATTTGTTGTAGTGCTGGGGATCAAACCCAGGGCCTTAGAAAGCACAGAGCAAACACTCTACCAACTGAGCTAAACCCCAGCCCATTCTGGATATATACCCCAAAGAATTAAAAGCAAGGTCTCAAAGGGATATTTCTACATGTATACTCATGACATCACCATTTACAACAGCTAAAATATGGAAGAAACCCAAGTGTTCATCACAGATGAACAGATCAATGTTACATATACATTCCACGGAATATTGCCCAGCTTTTAAAAGGAATAATATTCTGCTATATGCCGAAACGGGAATGACACTTAAGAAAATTAAGCCAATTACAAGTAGACAAATACTAGAGGCAGGGAATGTAGTTTAGTGGTAGGGTGCTTAGTATGTGCCAGGCCTTGGGTTCAATCTTCAATCCTCAGCACCAAAAAAGGAAAAGAGGAAAAACAGTAAAACCTGTACTGCTTCTATTTTGTTTGTTTATATGAAATATAAACAAAGTAAGAAACAAGGTTAAATGGTGGCTGTCAGAGTTATTGTAGAACACTGACTTTTCATAAGATGAAAAGACTTTCTGGAGATGGATGGTGATGACAGTTGCATAACATTATTTAAGACCACTGAACTAAATACTTAAAGGGGATGGAGGCAGCCCAGTGGTATAGCACTTGCAAAAGTGATAAATTCCACATTACAAGTATTTCATAATTTTTTTTTTAAAAAGTGGGGAGAACTCCTATGCAAAAAATGTGGAGGTAGGATAGATATAACAAAAATGACTGCTTTTTTAAATGTTCAAGTGGGATGATGAGGACACTGAGGTTCATTATATTATTGGCTCCTTCTTAAGACTTTGTAAGTAAGTTTAAAAGGCATCATTTTACAAGTGTTAAAGATTCAGCTCAGTGAGACACCACTTGCCTTGCATGTGTAAGGCCCTGGATTTGATCCCTAGCACTGCAAAAACAAAAAAGGCATCATTTTAACAGGCAGTATGCCTGTCGTCCCAGCACGTGGGAGGCTGAGGCAGGAGGACTCCAGGTTCCAAGCCAGAGTGGTTGAAGTAGCA
Source organism: Pedetes capensis (assembly GCA_007922755.1). Classification (NCBI taxonomy): domain Eukaryota; kingdom Metazoa; phylum Chordata; class Mammalia; order Rodentia; family Pedetidae; genus Pedetes; species Pedetes capensis. Next base: position 37,474 of record VMDO01009399.1, on the reverse strand, counting down.
GGCCCTTGTCTTAAAAAAGAAGCAGGCATTATTTTAAAGTCTTTCTTTCTTTTTTTGCCTCACAAGTTCACTTGAGATAAAAAAGGAAAGGGGACCCAGTTTTTACTTTAAATACTGGCACTGCTCTGTAATGGTACAATATTCCTCCAGATAACACAAAGATTAACAGCCTTATTTCTTCTTTCTTTTGTTTGTTTGAAGTACAGGAGAGTGAACCCAGGGTCTTGCCCATCCCAGGCACCACTAAGGTATGTACCCAGCCCCAACAATCTTATTTCTTAAGCAAAAATGCCACAGAACAGAATTCCCATCAATTCTTTTTTATGCTTCATTTGCGTATCTCCTTTTCATATATTCAATTGTTTTAACATTTAGATTTTTTTCAATCTGCAGTAAAGCTGGGTGTTGTGCCATATACTTATAATCCTAGCACTTGGGAAGCTCAGGCAAATAGATCAACGTCAGTCTGAGGCCAGAGTGGGTGACAAGAGACCAAATTTAATTGTGAAGAGCCTATTTTTGAAGTTAGAGGAAATGCACAGAATTCCTAATTCTAAGCCTAATTTAAACACAGTAAATTTCTACTGAATACTGAAAAAAAAAAAACAAAACAAAACAAAACAAAACAAAAAACAACTATACTAGATCCAGGCATGGTGGCACATACTTATAATCTCAGTACTCAGGAGGATGAGGCAGGAGGATCCACATGAATTTCAGGCCAATCTGGTCTACACAGCAAGACTGTCTCAAAAGACTACATTAAAGGACTAATCATACAGGCACTTAATATTCCAGTAAGACCAACTGATTATCTTTTTTTTTTTTTTTTTTTTTTTTTTTTTTTTTTTTTTTTTTTTTTTTTTTTTTTTTTTTTTGCAGTACTTAGGGGTTGAACCCAGGGCCTTGAACATACTTTACAAGTGTTCTACCACTGGGCTGCACCCCAGCCCATTTTTAAATTTTTTATTTTGAGTCAGTGTCTTGTTAAGTTTCACAGGCTGCCTCTAGGCTCAAATTCTGGGTCCTCCTTGCTCCACCTTCCAGATTGCTGAGATTGTAGGCCAAAAACAAACGGCCTTTGTTTATTTAAAAAAAAAAAAATTCAGATTTTTGAAAAGGTTGTGATTCAAAACAAATTCAACTAGAGTGAAGAACCAATGGACCAACAGACTATTAATGGACCAATCAACATTTAGCAGGAATTCAAAGAACTTGCCGCTCTGGAACCCTACCAACTGGGGACTAATTGACAACAGATCAATCCATACTAACCGGATTAATTTCAATAATGTCCAACTACAAAATGCAAGCTTATGCATTTTACTGAAACAAATCTTTTCAATAACACCAGCAAAACTAAACATAACTTCATCCTGTGTACACAGGAGGCACCTAAGCCCAGGCTGATTTCATATTTAGTTAGCCCATCTATAAGAAAAATGCATACAGAATATAACTAGAAATATACAAGTAAATACTCCCACTTAACAAGGCCTGCAATTCTACATTAAAATAAGATCAGAGGTGGGTGCAGTGTCGCATGACTGCAATCCTACTGACTTAGAGGTGGAGGATCAAGAGATTGAGGCGAGAGGTAGCCTTAGAGAGTAACTTAGAGAGACCCTGATTCAAAATTTAAAAAGGGCTAGCGCTGCAGCCCACTGGCAGAGTACTTGCCTGTGTGAGATCATGTTCAACCCCCAAGTATCACAAAAAATAAAAATAAATCATGATTGGGGATATATCTCAGTGGTAGCATTCATAAGGCTCTGATTTTAATCCCTGGGAATAACATCATGTTCAGGACTACCCTGAGCAATATAGCGAAACTGATGGCTCTTAAAAAATAAAACCTGTCAGGCTCGGTGGCTCATACCTGTAATCCCCAATGATTTTGAAAGGTGCAGGCAGGAGATTTGCAGATTTGAGGGCAGAGGCAGTCTGTGTAATTTAGCAAGACCGTGTCTCAAGATAAAAAAATAGAAGAGGAGCTAAGAGGGGCCAGGGGTGCAGATCAATAGTACAAGTCTGCACCAGGTCCTGGCTTCTGTGCCCCAGTACTATAAAAACAACACCCCAAAATGACAACAAAAAAACATAAAACCACCAACTATTTTTTTTTTTTGGATGTGGCAGGAGAATATAATACAACGAGATACCTTCTCAACTCACATAATGACCAACCACAATGTACAAGATACTTTGGTGAACACTCTCTAGTAAATTCCTTGGAGAACAGACGGCACAGAAAATAACACCAAAAACACTCAACTATCCTGGCAGAAATGAACTTATACATATACTCCTACTTAAACTTCCATGAGTCAATTATTGTTTATCCTCATTTTTTAAAGGATGGAAAAAATATATAGAAAGAACATTTGCTTATTGTACTAAATATCTTGCAATTTGCAGACCAAGTAATTTGTTTCAAAGTCATGTAAACAGCTTTGCTATTCTTCTAAGATTTCTTCAAGGGAGAATTACCATGGTTTAATTACCTCATCTCTACAATCTGATATGTTCCCCCTTTTCTGTAGTTTCAAGTTATTGCCTAAATGATAGTGTAAAAAATGGGAATGTATAGTACATACTAGGTGTGCATGCACACATAAAGTGTGGGGTTGTTAGGGAAGGCATGTGAAGACTGAAAACTACTGTTCTCAAAAGCAAAGGATTACAAACATCATTCACTAAGCCTCATTATTTGCTCTTAAGGATATAAACTAGTTGTACCACACAGCAAATTTAAAAGCTACACATAAGTCATAGTTTAAGGAAGTTATTAGCATAGAATCTGAAAGATAACTGGTTCCTTTATTTTCCCTTACTTTAAAACAGATAACAGTCTTGCTATATTGCCCAGACCAGCCTCCAACTGCTGGATTCAAGAGACCTTCTCACCTCAATACAGCTAGAATTATAAGTATGCACCATGATGTCCAACACTGGTTCCTTTTTACATGGCTCTGTGGCTTTAAAAATCCAGATTCCAGAGAACCTATTATCTACAACGTACATGAATGTGTTTGCCAATGTAGTTTGTCTAAATTACTTTCTAGTTACCATCCAGTACCCATTATTCCTTCTTCTAAGATAAAAAAAAAGTTTGGATGCCTCATCAGAAACACTGCCCCTACTCATGTAAAGCAAATTACAACTACTAAGTGCTTCACTAGTAAAGCAACCTATGATATAAAAGCAAGGGGATCTGTTCATGGAAAAAAAAATTAAAATCTTCAAGTACTAAAGAGAAAATACCAGTATAAGGTCATTCCTTTATCCAAGTCCCTCTTACACCTCCAAGGTCAATTATACCTGTCCACGTAAGAATGGTTTAGTTGGGAGTGGTGGAGCATGCCTATAATTCTAGCCACTCAGGAGGCAGATGCAGGAGGATCGCAAGTTTGAAGCCAGAGGCAGCCTGTAAACTTAAGAGACCCATCTCAAAATAAAAATTAAAAAACGGGCTGGGGGGTTGTGGCTCAGTGGTAGAGCTCTTAAAAAGTATGCATGAGGCCAAGTTCAAACCCCCCTAGTATCACCAAAAAAAAAAAAAAAAAAAAAAAAAAAAAAAAAGCTTTTACTTTAGGAAACCAAATATTCCTTCTAAACTTTAACCATATTTTCAAAGACCCTGAATTAAGAGTTTGATTTTAGCCTCTTATCCAGTCAGTCTCAACTAAGTTCTGAAATCCTTAAAAAAATCCCAAACTGGGTGTGGTGGTGTGTGCCTACAATCCCAGCACTTGGGAGGGAGAGGAAGGTAGACTGCTGCAAATTCAAGGCCAGCCTGGCCTATTTAGCTAGTTCCAGGCCAGCCAAGAATCACAGCAAGACCCTTTCTCAAAAAACAAAAAACTCATAGAACTTTCGAATTTTGCCGTTACTATAAACTAATCCTGTTGTCTTGTTAGGTGCCACTGAGTCAGTGTCCTACTCACAGCAACCATACATACAACAGGGTGCTGCTTCTCTGCCATTCACAGGGTTTTCAATGGCTGATTGTTTTTTGGGAGTGGGTTGTCAGGTCCTTCTCCCAAGCCTACAGCACCTGGGGTTCCCAGGTGGTCTCCCATCCAAGTACTAACCAGGTCCCACCCTGCTTGTCACAGTTGGATGGCTGTAAGCCAACAAACAAGTAATATGTAACATTAAATCAACAATTAGAATCTGTGAATAGGAAACTAATTAGTTACCTTTAGTGTGATATACAATAGCAGCCCTCAGGTCAAAAGAACCCCAGCTATCATTCCTTTCTAGGCCTCTCTGGTATCTCTGTTCTTTGGCGGAGCCTAACAAAGTGTTCGTAGGAGAGGCCAGAGGATTTTGATTTTCTATCTCGTAGTCCTTTGAGAGAAACACTAAAGCACCTTGACTACTGGTGTCTGCTTTTTGCAGGTCACCTATATGACTGGATTCCAAGGATAAGGCTCCACTCTCACTAGTAGTCCCAGGTTTTAAAATGCTACCCAGAACTTGAGGACTAGTCCGTTTTTCCAGCTCATAAGCCTTGGGAAACACAGGATGCTCAGTTCCTGAGGGGATTAATTCAGCACCCTGTGAAACCAAAGTGGCAGGATATTCTCCTTGAAATGTCACCTCCATCACTTTATGATCTGATGACTTTCCAATAACAGTCTCAGGGCCAGCACTGGGCTCATTTATGAATGATAAACCCCACTGATTCTGGAAGATATCCCCCAGGTTTTGCTGATCTGTCTGAGAGGGCAGATCCACTTGCGCTGTGCTCAGCAGCACAGTTTGCATATTTGAAGGATAGATAAAAAGGCTAGACTTAATTTGTTCAACAGCTGCTGAAGTTAGACTCATGTCCTGGAGAACTGAATCAGTCCCAGAAGAGATGGGTGTTAGAGTATTAGCAGCAGTGGTTAGCAGTGGCTGACCCCCTGGAGGATACACACTCGCATCAGTCCCTGCTAAAACAGGCCCATTGGAAAAGGTAGCAGAAGTAACAGATTTCAGCGCAGACATAGGGACCTGGGATAACCGACTTGAAGACTGGGTCTGAGTTTCCCCAGTAGATGATGAAGAGGATGAAGATGAAGATGATGACACTGAAGAGTTCTGTATAGTTTTGTTGAGGTTTTCCTTAACTTTGCTTGCATAACTAATTTTAGGAACTATTTTAGCACTGCTATTGTCCACTGGAAAAACTGGGGGTGGTTTAAATAGGGTCCACGAGTCCTCTTTGGAGGCAGCAGCTGAGGAATGCTTTCCTTTGGGCCGATCATCAAACTTTTTGCTGCTCACACCAGGTTTAATATCTGAACTTTTACGAAGCATATCACCCACAGCAGGTTTTCCTCGACTCGTTCCTCCAGGCCCAGTTTCATACTTCCAAATGGGTTTTGAACCATCTACTCGATTTCCCTTTTGTTCACTGTAGTCAGGCTTGAATGTTTCAAGTCCCTGTTTTAAGGGTGGGACACTAGTCTCTTGTTGCATTATTTTGTCCTGCACTAAATTAAGGTTTTCACAACCCTTGGCACTATTGCGCCTAGCTTTCCTTTTTTTAGGAGTGGTATATCCACTTTCGGATCCACTACCATCATTATCTGCTCCTTTGCCCATATAACCATTAGTAATATAGCCTGAATTATTTGTTACAACACCATTTGGAATTGCTACAGTATCTGTCTTATCTATAGACTGGTTCTCTCCAGATTTATTTTCATAAGATTTCCCATTCTTTTTGTCCATACTGTTTTTCTGAATGAAATTCTTGGTTTTAATTCCTGCTTTTCCAAAAGTGCTGGTCTTTACAGTCTGCTTCAGGCTAGTGTCTACCACTTGCTGGCTGCCATTGAGGACTCTGGAAATAGGGTTTGTAGCTTCATCAGAACCAAGGCTCTTTAAAGATATTTCTCTTTCTCCAGCATTACCATTTATTTCGCCATAGCCTACAGGAAGAAAAAAAAAGATCTTTAAAATCACATTTAACTTACAAAAGAATCTTAACATTTAAGGATTGTTTACTTATAGTATGCTAGATACTATGCTACGAGCTGCAGCTTTATGTTACTATTTCACACTTCCATGAAAAGAAACTTGTCAGCCCCATTTTACAAATTATGATATGGAATCTACTGCTAGGCAAAGAGGCAGAACTAACCCATGATTCAAACCTAAATCTGAGATTAGAGAGAACATGACCTCTTAAAGCAGTATGCCATAATATCCTTCCATTTAACAGAAACAATATACCCATCACTCAAAAGGCCATTACAAAATTCTCTCTCTTGAGCAAAACCCAAGTTTTACTGACACAGGAAGTAATAAAAGAAAATCAGGCTGAGCACAGTGGCACACACCTCTAATCAGAGTGGCTTGGGAGGGCTGAGGCAGGAAAATTACAAGTTCAAGGCCAGAGGCAGCCTGACCAATTTAGCAAGACCCTGCCTCAAAAAAGAAAATACGGGCTCGGAGTACGGCCCGGTGGAGAGTATTTGCAAAATATGTACAAGGCCCTGTGATCAACTCCCAATTACAGCAAGAAAAATAAATAAATAAAGGAAACTTGGGTTGAGGTTGTAGCTCAGTAGTACAGCCTTTGTCTTATATGGTAAGTTCAATCCCTAGCACTGGAGGGGTAGGGGGAAGAAACTGAAGACTATTTCCATGAAACCATAAACTACAGCTTCTATTGCCTGTATCCAAGGTCTAACACTTGTGCACTTTTTCCAAACCATTCTAATAGTCAAATTCATTTTGACATTAGATCATACCATTAATAGATACATCCAAAACACTTGTATACCAGTGTTTCTAATCCTTATGAGGACATGTTTTCGTAAGTAACACCAAGATGACAAAGTGGCAGAACTGGAAATCTGAACTCCAAATCTGTCCAGAATCTATAGCTTCCTACTACTATGTTACGCTGCTTCCTCAGAAGATGCAATTAGAAAATATTTACTAACAAAACTGCGATGAAAGGAATCTGATTTATATAAGTGGTATGGTATTCAAGTATAAAGACTTCAACCACTATAAATAGTTAACTCTATTACTATAGGTGTTTCAATTGGATCAACCAACCTTAACTTTTCCCACTCCCTTCCTAGTAAGTGGTGATTATGAGTTTTGAACTATTCTATGAAATCTTCACAAAAGCATCCTCAATTCAAGCCATCAGAAATAGATACAGTAAGATATATACACTCATTTAAGGCAGTTTTCCAGGTGATTTGAGTTGGGGTCTAATACTGTTATTTGCCTTTATCTCTTTCATTCACACTTTTAGGCTTCTGGTCTGTGAAAGCTAAAAAACACAGAGTCTCTGTATTCTTTAAATTTCCACTTTTAGCTCACTTGGTAGAGTGCTTGCTTTACATGCTCGCAGGCCCTGGGATCCATCCCCAGCACCACAGAAAATGGGAGAAGGACCTGGCAGTCCACCCCGAAACAAGAAATACTGAAAAAACCCTATGAATAGCAGAAAAGCAATGCAAAGTGCCAGGCATGGCACAGTGTTGGGAAATGCTTTGTTTTGTTGTACACAGGGTCACTATGAGTTGCATCCAACTCAATGCACCTGACGACAACACATATCAAACATCAATCAATTTAACCCACATCAAAAGCTGTTTGAGAGATCCTGAGTATCAAGAATAACAAGGGATACTGAGACCTTTTCTTAAATTAAGAAGCATTTTTCTAAAATAATGATATGGAACAGAAGATAATCTGGGAAGATTCACAACAGGGCTTACTAAAATCTTTTAAGTCATTTATTTTACAGTAAACGTGGGAATATGTGAACAAATAAAAACATTTTCTTCTACTGTATGAACTTCTAGAAAATAATTCAAGAAAACATACTCAAGGCATCACCATTCCTAAATTAGAGTGGTGGCCCAAATTTGTATCCTTACATAAGGACACATTTTATAAAAGTTCTTAACTTCCACAGCACATTTCTGTTTTCCAACTGCCAAAAAAGGTATGAAAGCAAATAAAAAAATTTTGGTAGAACAATTCCAACTATGAAAGAAGAAATCACTCCTTAAGAAGTCTTCTTTAGAAAAGCAGAAGTTGAGCCAGGCATGGTGGCACAGACCTGTAATCCAGGCAACTCGGGAGGCTGAAGCAGGAGGATCTCAGGCTGAAGGCCAGGCTGGGATATACAACAAGACCTTATCTCAAAAAACCAAAAAGAAAAGTAGAAAGTTCCTAAATAGAGGCTCTCAATAGGTATATAACTTTACCCTTTTGCAACTCTGGATCAAGGACAAGAATTACCTATATCATTTATTATGCTAACAAGCTAAACATATTTATACCCTCTGGCTCATTAGTCATAACTTTTCATATCTCAATTAAAAGTGAGCAACCTTGCCAAGCATCATAGCACACACCTACAATCCCAGTAACTAGAGGTGGGGGGCAGGAGGACCACAGGTTCCAGGACACAGGCAGCCCACGCAATTTAGGAAGATCCTGTCACAAAATAAAAAATAACAGGGCCTAGGGGTACAGTTCAGTGGGGAAGCACCTGAATAATGTGCGTAAGACCCTAGGTTAAACTCCTCCACTACTGGGTGGGAGTGTGTGTGAACAATCTTGCATACCAAAATAATTGTACAGTAAACTAAGTTGAACCAAAACAAAGACTTTGAAGCTAACTAGAATATTTTTCTTTCCCTCTAACATTACTATTTTTAAGTGGCTCAAATATCACCAATAGGAGCTGAGGATGTAGCTCAGTGGTAGAGTACTTGCCTGGCATGTACAAAGCCCTGGATTCAATCCCCAGTACCTCAAAAAAAAAAAAAGAAAAAAAGAAAAAAAAACAGCTCAGAAGCCACTATATTCCAACCTTCAAATTTTAATGACAAAATAAAAATTCCTAATTTAACTACATAATTTTTTCCCCATGGCAATTTTGTTGGTATGTAGAACGCATGCCAAAGAAACTTTAAAGGCTTAAGTATTTAAGAGAAATGTAAACATTATAGCATTGCTACAAGAAATTAAAGGACTCTTAATGCTTTGATTATTTAGGGTTGCCTGCTAACCCTACTTCAAAAGGACTTCAGCAAAACCTGAGTTCTGATAAATCTAGCTTTTTGGATTACGAACTGAAATTACTCGAACTGAAATTACTCAAAACCATTTTGTCTTCTCCTGCGCCCTCTTCTGGGTAAAGAGACCGTGTGTATAGGTTTGGGGGTAATGAGTTATAAAAGCCCACTTAAATACAATACAGATTTTTAAAATATTCTACAGCTTAGTTATTAGCATTGTACACACTGAAGCAATAGTATTGTGTGACCAAGGCATTCATGAAAAACTGCTCACCCCAAATTGTTTACATTCTCTCAAAATTGCTAAACTCAGTTTCCCGCCTCATTCTTTACTCCAGTATGAAATATTTTGAGAGATGTCACTTTGAATGGTTCAGGGGCTGCTTCTACATATAAAGGAGTCTTGCAGGAATATATTAACTGATAAAACACAAATTTTAAATCTGAACAGTAATATACTCCAAGCAATCATAGTAAGGCAATATTTTCTGTCTTGAAAAATCTATAATGTTAAAATGACCTAGTGTTACAAACTTCCCAACTTTTTAGACTGCTCCAAAGCCTTAGGATTAAACACACACACACTATACACACACATACACACATACAAACGCATATATGCTCACTTCTATTGCATAACGTCAATCCCTAGCACCCTCCCAAAATGGAAAATTTGACATTCCACTGAGTTACATTAAGTCAGCAACAGAAAAGCGGTTAACTTCTACAGCTTAGTAACTGCCTGTATGAAATTTGACATGCTAGGCTTAACATTTCTCTTGCCAAACACTTTCTCTTCAATTTGTAAACCTTCTTTTAATCTGCGAGGCAATAAACTTTTAAGCTCATTTTTCTCAATTATTTCCCCCTGACTTTGACCCTTTTACCCTCAGTTTAACGTTTGTTACAATTAAGAGTTTGGGGATCAAAATCGGTTTTAAAATGCAAATAACGCCTTTCATTTTAACATGGGGAAAAAAATCCTCATTTGAGTCAAAATGGTAGTGATCTAACCCCATGATCCAGCCACCTCAATTCACCCTTAAGGACAAGAAAGGGGAGATTAAAAAAAAACAAAACAAACAAACAAAAAAACCTTGTTCCCCGTCCAATCAAACATTTGTGTAATCCATCCCCTCAAAGAGGGTACCCGAGCCCAGAAGGTTGAGTGTTCGTGGGGAGGCAGATGGAACAAGGTTTTGTTTCTTTCTCTTTTCCTTTTTCTTGGGGGGGGGGGGTAGAAAATGAGCGGTTAGAAGGAAAAGGCCCAAGTGAAAGAAAGCCTCTGAGGCGGAGTCGTGAGCGAACCTGGCAGGAGGCGAGGTTCCTGTGGCAGAGAAACTCGTGACCGGGGAGCCTGGTTCCCGCTGGGTACCCCACCCGGCCTCAGGCACCGCCTCTAACCCAAAATGAATCCCCCCGCCCCCCTCAAGCCCTCCTGTCCGGAGGAGCCCCGCGGCCGCCGCCCGGGCCTCTTTCCCTCTCAGCTCCGCTGCGAGGCCGGCTTCCCAACCCGGCCGCCCGCGCCTCCCGCCGCACCCGGGAGCGGGAAACGCGGCCGCCGGCGCGCGGGGCCAGGCGCAGGCCGCTCGCCTCGTGGCCGCTTCCCTCCCCCACCCCAACCGCCCCCGCCCCTCACCCCAGGGACCCGCCCGGGGCCGCGCGGCCGCCACCGGGTTACACAACCCGGCCGGCGACCGAGGGTGGGGGGGAAGGGAGGCTTCGGGGCGGGGGGCGGCCGCGCCCCGCAGTGCGGGGTCCAGGCCGACGGCCGGTGGCGGTCCTGGGTCACCGGCTTCGCCGCGCCGTGTGCCCCTCGACACCCTTCCCCCACCACTCTCCAGCGGGCCGGAGTCGGTGACAGGAATCGGCTTCCAACATGGCGGACAGGAAGCGGCCCCGCGAGGAGGAGAGAACATTCCAGCCGCGCCGGCTCCGGGGGGAGCGGGCCCGGGGCGCCGGCTCGGGAGGAGCCTCGGGGTCAGGACGCGGGGTCCGGCGTCCAGAAAGGGCGTTTCGGGGTGTAAATGACCCGAGGGGCGAGGGGTCCCAGCTGCCCCCCAAAGTGGGAACCCCAAGGCCACAGGTGGGCTTGGGGTGGCGGGTGAGGACGCTTCCTGAACTCAGCCCTCCAACCTACTCCTCGCCGCCGGCAGAAGGGTCTCGCGACACCACCCGAGTCGGGATTCGCTAGGCCTAAATTACACCTCGAGGGATTATTTCAAAGGAGGGGGCAGGTTCGTCCCCTCGCAGGGTCCCCCAATTAAGGTAACTCCAGGGCCGCAGAAGGTGAACGGGGAAAGAATAATAAGATTGGACTTCCAAGGCCGACCCTGCGGGTCTCCCTCCAGCCCGGGCGGGGGCTGGGAAGGTCACGCTGGCCTGGCTGGGCCTCTCCCATGCTGAAGGGAAGGAGACGGCGCTGCAACCCCCATTTCCCTTGCCCGAGCATGGGGAGAATCAAAGGGGGCATCCACTGAGCCGGTCCGCGCTTTTCAGATCTAGCCCCACCCCCATCGCCTCGTCCCCCACCCCCCAATCCCCTTCCCCCACCCGTCCTCCTCCCAGACCTGTTTTCTTCTTCGGCGTTTCCTGGTGCTGCTGGAGGGTGTGTTTCTGCTCATGTTTCAGCGGCTTTGGCTGGGCCTTGGGGCTGCCCTCGGCTCCATGCTGCAGGTACTGGTGAGGCTGCTGGTGATGGTGGTGGTGGTGGTGGTTGTGGTTGTGGTTGTAGAAGTAATAATGGTGATGGTGGTGCGATTGCTGCTGCTGTTGCTGCTGCTGCTGCTGCTGGGGGTGATGGTGTGGATGGTGGTGGCTGTGATGGTGCTGAGGCTGTGGCTGGCCGGGCTTCTCCTCCATTGAAAGCGGCTGGGACTCCCTTGCTGAGGCTGCGGGCTGCTGCACCGTCAGGATCTGAGGCTGCTTCTCAGGGTTCGCTCGGTATATCTGAGCGCGTCTCGCCAGCGCACTGGTTAACCAAGCGATTCTGCGAGATTGGCAGCCGCGCTCCAGCAATCAGGAGCCACGCTGGGCCGCACGCCCCGCCCCTACCCCAAATCCTTCTTCCTTCCCCTTCGCCTCTGCCTTCTGGCCAACGCCACTTACCCTATGCAACCTCACTGGGCTGGTCCTTCAACGTCAGCATTATGGCTCTCTCTTCTGTCGCTTTCTCTCCTTCACCACGCAGTTTGCGAACAGCACTTTCTACACTTCTCGCCGGCAAGCAAGCTCATGTTGAGTGTAGCAGATTCCACTGGCGATTCCACTGACGCTAGGAGCCATCTGTTGGTTTTGCACCTCCTAGAATCTGTGGTTAAAAAAAAATTTTTTTTTTAAATCTTTTTCCGGGTAACCAGAGGGGAAGCTCATTTCTCCCCTTCACCCAGAGACCACTAAAGGGGCAATACAAAAAGAGGAAATAAATACATTTTTAAGAATACAAGAGCTTCACAATTCTGTAGATCATTTTGTATTCTGGATTCATTTTGCTTTGTATTCATATGCTAATCTCTTCCTTTCCACGAAGGGATTATAGGGTTCCACAATGGGGTATCTGTGTAATTTTCTAAAAGGGCACAAAGGGTTTAAATCATTGTTTCTTTGTAGTTGGAGGCAAGGGAGAGAGGGAGTAATGAAAATCTACACTGACTTTTTTTTTTTTTAATTAAACTCCGCAGGTGAGGTCAACTGTGGAACCAAAATAGAATGTGAAGAATTTCAAAAGTGAAGGGGAGGAAGAATATTTTAGAAGTGTTTAAGGTTTTTTTTTTTTTTCATTTACAGAAAATAAATACTCTTGCATTTTGTAGTGTTGATTTAACTTATCCTGCATTATTACATTACAGTCTGATTTTAAAAAGCAAATGTTAGAGTTATGGTGGTGGTTACTTAGGAAGGAAGAGGGTTGTGATGAGGACCAACACGAGGATACTCTGATAATTTTTTTTTTTCAGGTCTTGGGGGCTGAAACCAGGGCCTCACCCATGCTTTGTAAGCGCTCTACCATTGAAATGAGCTACACCACCAGCCCAATTTTTATATTTTTATTGAGACAGGGTCTGGTTAAATTATGCAGGCTGCCTCTGACCTTGAACCTGGAATCTTCCTGCCTCTGCCTCCCTTGTCGCTGGGATTATAGGTATGAGCCACTGCGCCCTGCATTTCTTATAATACTTTATTTCTTGAGTCGGTGCCATGAAAAAAGCATAGCAGCGTAGCTCAGTGGTAGAGCTACGCTTTTTTCATTTTTTATTTTGAGACAGCATCTCATTAAGTTCTGCAGGCTGCCTCTAATCTGGAACTTGTGCTCCTGCCTCAGTCTCCTGAGTCACTGGGATTGCAGGCGTGGACCAATACCTAGTACCACAAAAATAAATAAATAAATAAATAAATAAATAAATAAATAAAAAATAAGTAAATAAATAACCAAAACTGTGTGTAGTATAATCTCCTGAGCTAGGTAATGATTACACATACATTTGCTTATATTTCAATGTATGTACTATTTGGGGAATTTTTTAAAATGATAAAATATACCTGACAAATCTATCATCTTAACCACTTTTAAGTGTACAGTTCAGGGGCATTAAATACACTCACAGTGTTGTATAACCATTACCACTGTCCACCTGCAGACATTTTTCATCTTGCACAACTGAAATTTCATACCCACTGAATAATAACTCCCCTTGCTCTCCTCTCTCCAAAACCTATTTTCTGCTTGTATGAATTTGCTCTAAGTACCTCATGTAAGTAGAATCATACAGTATTTGTCTGTGTGACTGGCCTATTTCATTTATCATAATGTCTCCAGGTCCATTCATGTTGTAGCATGTATAAGAATTTCTTTCCTTAAGACTGAATAATATGCCATTGTATGTGAGTGGCTTTGTATGCTTATGTGTGTGTGTATGCCATGTTTTGTTTATTCATTTATTTGGCAATGGATATCTGAATTATTTCATTAATAGATATTTTACAGTTTTTAAAATGTGACCTGAATTCCTACATTAGGACAATGGTGAAGGAATAAAGAAGCAAAAAGATTGTGCTTAGCCGGGTGTTGTGCACTTAGGGGCTGAGGCAGGAAGATCTCAAGTTCAAAATCAGTCTGAGCTACATAGTGAGACTCTATTTAAAAAAAAAAAAAGCTACAAAATCACAAAAAATATTTAAAATACAAAAGCCTGTTTCCAGCAGCAAGTGTCACTGAATCCAGGAAATTGTAGCCAGACCTTGTCTTGCTCTATTTAGTTGAGGAATTGTATAGCCTTGCTAAATTTTAAAGGACTTCCGTAGAATATATTTACCCAATTTGGGAACTAAACCCCAATAATAATATATAAATAAGTCATTGCTCTTGAATAGTATTCTACCATTTTACCATGTATTACAGAAGAAATAAAAATGTATTTAGAACTTACTATGTTGCTATACAATATATGAGAGAAGGACATGGTAATCCACTCCCAAAGCAATCCTGAAACAATCAGCCACAGAAAACCCTATAAAGTTGTGATGAGTTGGACTCGACTCATTGGCATCTAACAACAACAACCACAACAATATATAATATAATGTATATGATTTTCCTTATACATTTAGTTGGAAGGCTAGAATTTCTAACTTCATTGTCTACATTTCCTATAGTATGGCTGTAGACAAACCAAAAGCACTCTGAGTTTCTAACTTATCACAACTTCCTCTGCTTTAGTTTTTTCACATACCGTTGCACTGGCTTAAAATAAATCTTGCTCTCATATGCTCTAGTCACTATGAATGCTGCCTTAGTAGTATGCAATAGTATGGAGAAAAGCTTTTGATATAAGAAAAATAGAGAATGTTAAATCCTATTTATATTAGAATTATAACCTTGAAAACCACAAATGTTTAAGATAAAAATGGAAATCTGGTTGGGTGTGGTAGAGCACATCTATAATCCCAGCACCTGGGACACTGAGACATGAGGAGGATTGCAAGTTGTAGGCCAGCCTGGGCCACATCTAGAGTCCCAGTCTCTCAGGCTGGCAGAACTCAATGGCAGAGTGCTTGCTTACATATGCAAGGCCCTGAGTTCAGTCCATATCACCACAAAAAGAAAAACAAAACAGATAATACAACAGTAAAGTATGCCCCTCTTTTCCTCTACTTCATTTCTCTGAAATAATTTTACATAAAATATATTTGAGATTTGCCATGCATTTGAACTATTCTGTTATAATAATGCCATAATACCAAACCTACATGAAAAGAAATAATTTGGTCTACTTATTTCAAGCACATTTTTATGAAACAGAATTTGCGTTAGAGGGAAAAATGCAAGAAGCAAATGCAGCCTAAGTCTGGTGAAATTATTTCTGGTGCTTTTATTTATTTTCTCTATTTCCTACATGTTCTGTAATATAGTTATTACTTTTCATAATAAAAACTTGTTCATTCCATAATGCAGGGTGGGATGGGGGGAATGGCAAGCCCATGGACTTGTGTAAGCTAGACAACTACTCTACCACCCACCCCTATCCTCAGCCCTAAAATCATTTTATTTATTTGAGAGAGGATTCCAAGCTGGCCTCAAGTTTGAGATCTTCCTGCCTCAGCCTCCCATGTGCTGGTATCATGAGGTGTGATTGAAAAATATAGGGAATGTTTAAATTTTAAAAAAGCATTATTACAGTAAAAGACACTTTGTCATTAATGCCTGATCAAAATACTCTCTTTGGCTTTGAACACACTGATCCCATCACTCCTGTGACTTTCTGGAGCAGTTACTCAATGCTTTCAATTCATGAGTGTCTTTAGTTTCCTCCTCCATCATGACAACCACATGCCATATCACACATCATTTCTTATACAGCAATTTTTGCCAAATAAAAACATTATAGTGTGTCCTTATCCACCTTCTGGCACCGTGATACTTCTGGCTCTTGCCTAAAGTCAAAATGACCATGAAAAGTAAATGTTTTGAGCCAGTTCACAACATTGAGGCAGCCACGACAGAGCAACTAAAGATATGACAGATTTCCAGAACTTCTTCAAAGAGTGGCAAGAAAAGCTGGGCATGGTGGTGCACACCTGTGATCCCAACAACTGGAGAGTTTAGAGGCAGGAGGATTGCGAATTTGAGGCCAGAGGCAGCCTGCATAACTTAGCAAAAGGCTGACTCAAAATCAAAAAATAAAAAATTGGCTGAGGGTGCGGCTCAATGGTGGAACACCCTGAGTTAAATCCCCCCAAACCATTAATTAATTAATTAATTAATTAAAGTGGCGAGAACAATGAGATAAGTGTGTTCAAAGCCAGGGGGAATATTTTGAGGGGAATTAAAGGCAATGTGCCTTTTATTACAATAAATTTACTTTTTGTGATACCAGAAGGCTGAACACAGGGCCTTGTGCACACTTTCCAAGCACTCTACCACTGATCTGCACCCACAGCCCCTTTTTTTATTTTTTATCTTGAAATAGGATCCTGCTAAATTATGCAGGCAGCCTCTGTCCTCCAATTCAAGATCCTCCTGCCTCTACCTACTGAGTTGCTGAGAGTACTGTCATGTGCCACCAAACCCAGCAATAAATTTTTAAAAATTTAAACAGGCTATTTTTTTTTTAAGTTAAATCTCTGCTATGTTGCTCAGTTGCTGTTGTTGTTAGGTGCTGTCCAGTCAGTATCCGATTCATAGCGACCCTACATTCAACAGGCGAAGCACTATTGACAGTGCTTCTCTGCTATTCATAGTGTTTTCAAAGGCAGATTGGATTATTTTGGGGGGAGTGGGTTGCTGGGTCTGTCTCCCAAGCCAACAGCACCTGGTGTTCCCAGGCGGTCTCCCATCCAAGTACTAGCCAGGCCCAACCCTGCTTAGCTTCCGAGATCTGATGCCACAGGGCTATTGCTGCAGGCCATATCGCTCAGACTAGTCTCAAACTTCTGGATTCAAGGGATCTTTCAAGTAGCTGGGACTACAAGAGTGTACCACTGTGCCCGGCTAATTTTTTAAATGTTAATCTGTACATTTCTTTGTGCCTACAGCTGTACCACTGTACCGTCAGATCTCTAAAGCTAATCGGGGTCTGACCTAGTTAGTACTTGGGAGTGCTGGGAGTACTGGCTAGTACTGGGAGACTGCCTGGAAAGACCAAGTGCATAGGTTTTGGCAGAAGGACCTGGTAGCCCACTCCCAAAAAACAATCAGCCACTGAAAACCCTATGAGGGTCGCTATAAGTTGGACCCAACTGGATGGCACCGAACAACAACATAATTTTTTTCCTCCCTTTATTGGTAAATGGTGGTGGGGTACAGAATAATACAGCATTGGCTTTTTGCATTATGCAACTATTATGTCACTTTTGGTTACATTTTTATCAATTTACAAGGTTTATGGAGCCTTATGACTAATATGTAGTAAAACTCAAATGCATAATAGGGTTATATTCCCCTATTTTCCCAATGTACTCATGAAGTTGCACCATTTACATTGAGATTGTCTTCTTCCCCTTTATCCCTCTACATTGATTCTCCTCCTCATCCCACCTTCTGCATTCTTCTCTTTCCTCCAGCAACATAATTTAAAAGCTATCAATTTTGTAATGAAAAGTGAGCTAAATCTAATTCTAGCTGGAAAGAATTTCTTACTAAAATGGTAGAAATGGGAGACTATCTGGGAATACCAGGTGCTGCAAGCTAGGGAGAAAGACCTGACAATTCACTCTTGGAACAATCTGCCGTTGAAGCCCCTATAAATAGCAGAGCAGCACTGACAATAGTGCCTGGCTTGGCACAGTGTCCGGGAATGTTTTGTTCTGTTGCAATAGGGTGGCTGTGAGTCAGACCTGACTCAATGGTACAATGGTAGCTCAATGGTAGAGTATGTGCTTAGTATTCACAAGGTGCTGTGTTCAATGTCCAGTACCAAAAAACAAGAAAGTATTCCTGACACTATCAAGGGGCTGGGGCTTAGTTCAGTTGGTAGACTGCTGCTCCACACTCTCTAAGGACCGAGGTTCGATCCCCCAGCACCACAAAAAATAGGAGAAGGAAGTGGCAATCCACTTCTGAAACAATCCTGAAACAATCAGCCATTGAAAACCCTATGAGGGTCTCTATGAATGGGAGCCTAACAACAACAATACTATCAAAATGTGATATGTATTTCTAAAATATTAGTAAGCCTCTAAACATTCAAGCTATATCACATTAGAACCACCATCAAGATAGTATCTAGTATTAGTGGAGGCAGACACAGGGTGAAGCTAATGAAGATTCAGGATACTCCATTGCACAGACCCCTCAAAAGTTCTGAAGGGCCCTAGAAATGTTCTTTTGAAAGAACTAGACATTTTCCCATTATTTTGTAAAATTTCAAAAGGATTTATACAGAGAGATTTTGTTTCTTCATGAAAGTCATCCAAAATCTGCATCTACCTTTGTTAAAATATTAGTAGTCATTTTGGACCCTGACTCAGAAGTGTTACTTCCATAGGTACTTAGAGATGTTATATTTTATAACAGCATGGAAAAATATTGACACTATAACTCAAATGCAAAAATGAAGCTCACAAATTATCTATAGAGTATGACTTATAAAATGTAAACTCAAAGACCATGAGGGAACTTGAAATATGAAAGCAGTAAAGTCTTTTTTTTTTTTTTCCTGGAGGTACTGTGGGGTTGACCCTAGGGCCTTTCGAATACTTTGCAGGCATTCTACCACTGAGCTCCACCCTCCTAGCCCTTTTTTAATTTTTAATTTTTATTTTAATTTTTGATCTTGAGACAGGGTCTTGCTGTTACTCAGGCTGCCTCTGGCCTCGAAATTGCAATCCTCCTCCCTCTGCCTCTCAAGTCGATGAAATTAGAGATATGCACCACTTCACCTGGCTAGTAAAATTTTTTATTCATTTATTCAGTTAAAAATACTTATTGAGCACTTTTTAATATACTAGGTATTATATCTCTATTTGGATTTTTTTGGTTTTGTTCTTTTTTCTTATTTGTACAGTTTTGGAAATTGGTTAAATATATTTACAAAACTATCTCAATTATCAAATGAAAATCACATTTCACACTTTTTCTGCACTCCTTTAATATTATACTTTGAGAACTCTGAAAACTTAAGAAATAATCCTTTAACTCTCTGGGCTTTAACTTTGAGTTTTCTCATCTTTAAAATATCATCTCTAAAATATGTAGGATGGGCCGGGTGGACTTCTAAAGTCCTTCCTAATCTAACATTCCATGAACATATTCTCTGCTTTCTACTTGCCCACCCCTTTATTTCATTATAATAAAACCATAAACAGCAGGAAATTTGACTGAAAAATTCTAGATTTTCAAGTGTAACAATTGACAATATCACTTTATAGAAATTTTAATTAGAATCAGTATTATGTAGTTTTATAAAGTGGAAATCAGCTCTCTGATGATAGTTCTTGCTTCAAAATGAGGCAAATCACTAGTAACATCCACTATTTTATTTCATCAGGAAAAGAATTTTATTCATGTATATTTCTTTTAGATCTTAAAATTTTTGCCTGGAGACATTAACTTCAAAAAACTTTCAAAGGAATTGTACAGAGGTATGGATAAATTAGGTTAGTCTTAATAACTAGACTATGATGACTTTTCTGAATATGAAAGTTTTTAAAAATGATATATGCTTTTATGAAAAAAGTATTATGGGAAAAAATTTGACAGTGAACCTATAGCAAAGTGGTATGAACATAAGTTTTGTAATCAGATATAACTGAGATGGAATCTCTGTTCTGCTTAGTTTTGTACCTTGTTTGGGCAGATTACTTAAGCTCTCTCAGTTTTAGTTTAGTCATCTGAAAAATGGGGATGATATTAGACCCTAAGTCACAAGATTTAGTGAGTTTTAAATAAAATAATGGAAATAAAGTTATCATAGTGCTATAGCATCAGTAAATGATACTGAAATTTAAATACTAGTGATGCTAAATTATTAAAATTATTAAATAATATATATCATTATATGTTATGGATTTGATCTTTTTTCTTTTTTCTTTTTTTTTCTTTTTGTGGAGTGGGGAACCTCACTATGTTATGCAGGCTAGTCTTGAATCTTTGGGCTCAAGTAACCTTCCCACCTGAGCCTTCCAAGTGCTGGGACTAT
The DNA here is from genome assembly GCA_007922755.1 of Pedetes capensis. Classification (NCBI taxonomy): domain Eukaryota; kingdom Metazoa; phylum Chordata; class Mammalia; order Rodentia; family Pedetidae; genus Pedetes; species Pedetes capensis. Next base: position 17,286 of record VMDO01009399.1, on the reverse strand, counting down.
ACACATGTGTCATCATACCCATATGTGGTTTGGATCTTAACTGTTCCCCTAAAGGTTTGGTCACAAGCCTGTGGTGCTATCAAGAGATGGTGCAACATTTATGAAGTGGAACCTAGTGAAATGAAGTTAGATCATTAGGGGCATGTCCTTGAAGGGGATATTGAGACCCCTGGCTCCTTCTTGTCCCTCTCTTTGCTTCCTGGACATCATGAAGTGAACCCCTTTGCTCCGCCATGTGCTCTCCACTGTGACATTCCTTAAATGGCAAGACCAAGCAACTTTGTACTGGAACCTCTGGCACTATGAGCCAAAAGAAGTCTTTACAGCCAGGCGCAGTGGCGCAGGCCTGTAATCCCAGCGGCTTGGGAGGCAGAGGCAGGAGGATCGCAAGTTCGAGACCAGATGAAGTCTGTGTAATTTAGCGAGACCCTGCCTCAAAAAGTAAAAAAATGGGCTTGGGGCACAGCTCAGCACTTGCAAAGCATGCAGGCACAAGGCCCTGGGTACAACACCCAGTACCGAAAAAAAAAAAAAAAAAAAAAAGTCTTTCCTCCTTTTAAGTTGTTTATGCCAGATATTTTCACAGGAATAGAAATCTGAGTAATGCACTATATAAAGCTAATACATATATATTAAAATATTTCAGATATTTAATCGAGGAACTGAGTTTTAGAGAACTCAGTTAGCAAGTTAATGAAGAGTAGAGTGTTTTTCAAGTTTCAAAAGGACAGGCAAATGCGAAATTCAAGGGTGCATTCAGTCTTAGAAGCAGTGCTTTCTGAGTAGCAGGTTCAAAGTTGACTCTGTTTCTTCTTTTTGCTTATTTTCACTCAATGTACAGTAAATATTGTTTACCTTTGTAAGAAAGAAAAAAAAAACTTTTTAAAATAGGGGCTAGGGATGTAGTTCAGTGGTAGAGCTCTTGCTTAGCATGCACAAGGCCCTGGATTCAATCCCCAGCAGTGCCAAAAAATTTTTTTCTAATAAACATATAAATAAATAAAATTTTAAAAGAGAATGAATTGGACATATAATTGTCTTGTGAAAATGAATTCAAAATAAGGCAAGGGAATTGACAAGCCATTTATTTGGGTTGCATTTCGAGTCTCTAACAGAAAAGATGAATTTATGTGTGAATGAATCAATACATATTTAGTTGTCAGTTTGTATATTCAGTCTATTGGAGTCTATAGTTATTTGCATCCAGAAGTTAGACTAAAAATGATTCCCTGAGAGTCAAACTCAACATAAACCGGTTTAAGTTAATTACTAATAGGGAATCTAGTCAGTGTGATTAGAATGTCTAAGAAATTGTAAGAAAATAGTGTAACCATGAAAACAGCAACCTATTAATTTTATTTCCTCTCTATTCTCTTTTATTGTTTCTAAATTAGTATTTCAGGTTGTAAGATCATTATTGTTAGTTACTGATTGCTGTGTAATAATTTACCCCTAAACTTTAGTGCATTAAAACAACAAACACTTATTGTCTCATGGATTCCTTGACTCAGGAATCTGGATGCTGATTAACTGGGTGCCTCTAGCTCAAGGTCTCTCACATGATTGCTGGGAAGATCTCCTTCCAAGCTCACTCATGTGGTGACTGGTAGGATTCAGCTGTCATGAAGTATTGGATTGACAAGCTCCTCAGTTTCTCACTGGCTTTTGGCTAGAGGTTTCTCCACAGTGCAGCTCACAACACAGTTATTGTCTTCCCCCAAACTGAGTGAGAGAACAAGAGAGAGCTCTCTAGATGAAACCACAGTCTTTTTGTAACCTAATCTCTGAAGATACATCTCATTAATTCTATTATGTCCTATCTGTTATAAGTGAATCATATGGGCTGGGGAGCTCAGGGGTAGAGCACTTCCCCTACCATAGGCAAGGCCCGGAATTCCATCCCCAGAACCACACACCTACCCTCCCACATACATGCAAATAAAAAGTCATAATATTTTGGATATCAACCCCTTATTGGAAATATGACTTACAAATATTTACTGCCACCTTTAAGTTGTCTTTCCTTTGCTGTGCAGAATCTTTTTACCTTTTATTTTCCTTAAATAGTGGGGATTGAATTCAAGGCAAGTGCTCTACCACTGAGCTGCACTCCCCAGCCCCTTTCGTGTGTGCGCGCGCGTGTGTGTGTGTGTGTGTGTGTGTGTGTGTGTGTTATTTTTAACCCAGGGTCTTGCTACATTTGTACTGGTTGTCTCTGCCCTCAAATTTATGATCCTCCTGCCTTAGCCTCCCGACTTGTTGGGATTACACATATACGTGAATTTTTTTCTTTTTCTTTCTTTCTTTTATTTTTATTTTTTTGTGGTACTTGGGGGTTGAACCAAAGTCATTATACATACTTTGTAAGTGCTCTACCACTGGGCTGCACCTCCAGCCCATTTTTTACTTTTTATTTTGAGACAGGGTCTCGCTAAATTACATAGGCTGCATCCTGTCCTCAAACCTGCGATCTTCCTGCCTCCACCTTCCCAGTCACTGGAATTACAGGCATGAGCCGTCATGCCTGGCTTGTATGAATGTTTTTACTTTGAAGTTTTATTTCACTTGTTCATATTTTCTTTTGTTGCCTGTACTTTGGGTGTCAAATACAAAAAATCATTGCCAAAGCCCAAATCAAAGAGCTTTTCCCCAATGTTTCCTTTTAGAAGGTTTATGGTTTCAGATCTCACGTTTAAGTCTTTAGTCCATTTTAAGTTGATTTTTATGATGATTTATGAGAAGAGTCTAATTTCAATTCTCTTTTACAGGTGCACATCCAGTTTTCGCCACACCATATATTGATGAGTTTATCTTTTCTGAATTCTGTGTTGTGCCTTTGTTGAAAATTAGTTGACTGTGTGTGCACAGGTTTGTTTACAGCCTTTCCATTCTGTTCCTTCAGTAGATGTATGTATATATGTGTGCATGTGTGTGTGTGTATAATATTTTCTATGCCAGTAACATACTGGTTTGATGATTATAGCTTGGTAATAGAGTGTGAAATCAGGATGTTTGAGACTTCCAGCTTTGTCTTTCTTCTCAATATTGCTTTGGCTATTTGGGACCCTTACTAATCTTAAGATTGTTTTTTTCTATTTACTTTACTTTTCTCTTCTTTATTTTTTTCCTTTTTTTTAGGGGAGGAGATTGAACCTAGGGCCTTGCACCATGTAAGTGCCCTATAACTGGCTTTATCTCCAATCTGCTTTTTAAAGAATGTTTTTATTTTGAAACAGCATCTTGCTAAGTTGTGCAGGGTGCCTTGGCTTCAAACCTTTAACCCTCCTGCCTCAGTCTCCCGAGTTGCTAGGATTACCGGCATGTACCACTGCATCTGGCTTGTTTTTTCTGTTTCTGTAAAAAAAAAAAAAAAAAAAAAAAAAACCATTGGAATTTAGACAGCGATTGCACTGAATTTGTACATTGCCTTAACTGTTCAGGGCCAAATGTTGCAAAAAAACCAATTTGGTGGTGCATCAAGGGCCAACCACATCCCCTAGTCTTAATATGATGGATTCCCCATTCTTCAAGAATCAATAAATGTCACCTCTTCAAGGAAAGTTTCCCTCAGTACCCTAAGTACCATCTCCCACTTTTTTCATATATATATATATGCATATAATTTATTTATTTATTTATTTTTTGCTGGGTTGAACCCAGGTCCTCGCGCTTGCATGCTCTGGGGGACCACTGAGCTGCACCCCCAGCCCATATTTTTTTACTTTTTGAGACAGGGTCTTGCTAAATTACGAAGACTGCCTCTGGTCTCGAACTTGCGATCCTCCTGTCTCCGCCTCCTGAGCCACTGGGATTACAGGCATGCGCCACCGTGCCCGGCTCTTTTTTCCTATATTTATCTGATTTATTATTTGATTCTTTCATAGCTCTCACACCACAATTTGTAGGAAAATTATTTGTGGTTAATAATTTTCCATCTTCCTTACTAGTTTGTAAGGTCCAAACTTGTCTATCTTATGCTTGGCTTTATGCTTGCCAGAGTACCTGGCACATGGTAGGTGTGCAATATGTAAGTATTCTCATTGCATTTCCCTCAGTTTATGTGCTACCAGCAAAGTACATTTGCTCAATATTAGGCTAATTCTTTTTTCTTCATCTCATGTCTATTACTAAAAAGAAATAGTCAGGCACAGTGGCACACACCTGTACTGTAATCCCAGCGACTCAGGAGGCAGAGGCAGGAGGATTGCAAGTTCAAAACCAGAGGCAGTCTGCATAATTTAGTGAGACTCTGTCTCAAAAAGTAAAAAAATGGGCTGGGAGTGCAGCTCAGTGGTACAGCACTTGCAAAGCATGCAAGCGCAAGGCCCTGGGTTCAACCCCCAGGACTACAAAAAAAAAAAAAAAAAAAAAAAAAAAAAAAAAAAAAAAAAAAAAAAAAAAAAAAAAAAAAAAAAAAAAAGAAAAGAAAGAAAGAAAAAAGAAACAGTCATTTGTCTATGATTGGCGACATAAAGAACATTTAGCAACATAACTCAGAAACAACTGCAGCATCATGGATCTTAGCAAAGTGTTTTCTCTCGTTCTAAATTCCAACTCAGGCAATGGTTAGAAATAACTTATCCTGAATATCCACAGAGAAATCATTAGACTGAATCATTTAAAAATAGCATTAATATTATGAAGTGAGGCCTGTATGTTTTGTCCAGGCACTACTCTAGAAGTGACAGGAACCCAGTCAGTATCCCAAACATATCAAGTTCCAAACATAAACCATCAATTTCCTCTCCCAACCATGGGTTCCTCTTAATTTCTTTCATTACTTCCTTTAGTGCTACACCTGTTCACCTGGATAGTTCTCCAGACTCACTCCTGGGCTCTTTCCTTTCTCTCTGTCTCTGTCTCTGTCTTTGTCTCTGTCTCTGTCTCTCTCTCTTTCTCTTTATCTGGTACTGGGGGGAGGGTTGAGCCCAGGGCCTTGCACATGCTAGGCAAGTGCACTACCAGTGAGCTGCTCCCCCAAGCACCCCCTTTTTTGCAGTATTTGGGGGTTGAACTCAGGGCTTCACACATACCTTGAAAATGCTTTACCACTGGGCTGCACCCCCACCCAGAACATATTTAATTTTTTAAAAATTTGAGTCAGGGTGTTACTAAGTTATACAGATTGCCTCTGGCCTTGAATTTATGATCCTTCTGCCTCAGCTTCCCGAGTTACTGGGATTACAAGCATAAACCACCACACTTTCCCATCCCACCACCCCGTTTTTATCTTTTGAATTTGTAATCCTCCTGTCTCAGCCTCACAAATCCACTGGGATTATAGGTGTGTGCTGTAAAATCCAGCTCTGTCTTTCCTACTGTCTTTACATTGTCTTCCTAGGAGATCCCACCATCTCTAAAGCTAAATTCCTTTTTTTTTCCCCTGGAGAGAAGGTCTCACTAGGTTGCCTACTCTGGCCTTGAATTCTTGGGCTCAAGTGATCCTCCTGACTCACCCTCCCAATTATCTGGAACTATGGGTACATGTCACCATGCCTAGCTTCCAAGGCTAAAACATCCTTGCAGTGTTCACTCCTAATGCATGTCCCCTTGCTCTTTGAACTCCAGTCTCAGAACTGCTTGTTTTTCTTTCTTTATTTTTTGTTTGCTTTTGTTGTTGTTGGTGGTGGTGGTGGTAGTTTTTGGCTTTTTTATGTGTGCATGTGTATGTGTGTGTTTGTGTATGTGTGGTATTGGGAAGTTGAACCCAGGGCCTTGTGCATACTTTGCCAGTGCTCTACCACTGAGCTGTAACCCTAGTTATTTTTAAATTTTTTTGTCTTGAGACAGGGTCTTGCTAAATTATGCAGGTTGCCTCTGGCCTCAAACTTGTAATCCTCCTGAGTTGCTGTGATTACAGGCTTGAACCACCATACCCGGCTCGGCTTGTTATATCTTCATAGATACCTCATAGACATTTCAAATTTATCATGTCTAAAACTAAACTCTGAGTTTTTTCTCCAAATCTTTCTCGCTAATCTGCACTTTCTGTAAGAATACCACCACTACTAAATGATTTAATCCAGAAACCTGGGAATCATACTTGATTTCCCTTCTTTCTCTCACCCCTCCCCTCCATAATTAGCAGATTCACAAGTCCTATTGGATCTACCTACAAATATATTCTAGTTGGATTTACTTCTGTGCATCTCTACTACCTCCTAGCCTCAACAACCGATCCCTGTACTTTCATTCTTCCCCAAAACAGATAGAGTAATCTTAAAATACAAATCTAGGGTCTGAAGGTGTAGCTCAATGGTAGAGCATTTGCCTAACATCTCATTGAAGCTCTGGGTTCAACCTCCAGTACACCATGAAAACAAAACTGTGAATCCAATCATGGCCTTCCTTTTCAAACTTATTTTATGTCACTCTCCCCTCAACTATTGTGTTATAATCATTCACTGTGATGTTAAGTTTTCTGCACAGGTTGAGATCCATAGCATATTCTGTTTGTAATATTTCTCTACCTGCTCTTCCCATAACAGGATCCATCTCATCCTAAGGCTTGATTTACTGGGCACTTCAAAGAGTCTTTTCTTCCTCTCCCTATGTAAGCAGATCTCTTATCTACTCTTACTTGTGTTTTATTATATCCTATACATTTCCTTCATGGCATCTATTTTTGTTTTTGTTTGGTTTTAGTTTTGGTTTTTGGTTTTTTGAGACAAGGTCTTGCTGTGTAACCAAGGCTGGCTTAGAGTTCACTATGTAGACCAAGTTAAATTCAAACTTGCATTGATCCTCCTGTCTCAGTCTCCCCAGTCTTTGAAATTACAGGTGTGCACCACCACACCTGGCTTCTTCATAGCATCTTATCCCAATTAATATATTTGATTCATCTTCCCACTAGGTTTGAAGTTTCTTGAGGGCAGGAAGTATGTCTTGTTTACTGATGTACATCTGTCTCCTGTTGCACTGTCTGGTACACAGCAGGATTTTCATTCTTGTTGAACAATTAAGGTGCCCTATTCTGTTTTCACCTACGGATTATAAGTGTGATGCACTTGCACAACATTGTACAGAAGGAAGAAATAGTTGTTCCTTCATTTCATGTCCATTATGTTAAAAAAAAGAAAATCACTCATCAAAGACTGATGACATAGAGAGCCATTTATCTCCATTGTGCAAAAACAGCTGCTGTGTCATGGATCTTAGTGAGGAAAATAGTTTATTCCCCATGATTAGGAAAATTTCACATAGAACTTTTTGGAAACTTCATAAAGAAATTGAATCATAAAATACAGAAAGGATTAATAGTATAAGGAGGTTGAATTTGGAAAGTTTTTCCTAACCAATAAGATATTTTCTCTAAAATTCTGAGATAACTATACAGATTTTTTTTTGCACACTTTCAAATCATTCTACAAAAATAGACAACATCTGCTGCCTATGCTGGCCAGAAGTACAAGGTTGTTTACAAAGGCATAATTAACCCACCCAGAAGTCTTCATTTCCATGAAGAGAGGAGGCAAACTGATCAGGTATACCTAGCATGGTAATTTGACCTAACAGAAAAATGGGACTATGTTTACCACTCTCTTGAATATTATATACCATGACAGCATCCAAAGGTACAATGTCTCCTGTCTACACTTTAGAATTGCTTTGCATATCCAGCTTCCCAGCAACTGGGTCTCATTGGCTATCCCTCAAGCAGGTACTCTTTGAGCTAGATTGAACGTGCTCAAAGCTATAATGCATTCAAACAATAACAAAGTGTTTATCTTTGAACAGTTCAAAGAGCTTCCACATTTTTTTTTTGTTCTAGTGCTTTCCTTGTCACAATATGATGTAAGAAGATTTAAGATTAGAGAACTTAAAGTTCAAATAGTTTTGTCCAAAGCCACAATAAAATTACATACCACAATCAAACTCCATTCTCCCAACTCCCACTAGACCATGTAGCTTCTCAAGGGATTTGAGACCTTTTACAAAAAATTTTGAATCTACATATAATTACAAGTCTTGAGCATTTTTCTAACCTTCTTAACATGGAGAAAAAAATGTTAGTTTATGGTTTTTAAAATAAGAAGTCTTTGTGAGGACAGGCTTCTAAATTGACTCATTCTAAATTCACATTGAAATGATCAAAGGAATAAAAATAGAGGAAAAACCCTCCATATGCCAGAAACTTTGAGGAATTTCTGCTAGTTAGAATGTAGAAGGGCCCAATTAGAAGAATGGGTCAATTCAAGATTCTGCTTTTATAAAACATTTTCTCACCCCAATAGAATTCCAAGAACATCCTCTTACTTGGAATTGAAGTTTAGGTGAGGGCAAGTGGGGAGATAGGGATATAGTTAGATCCATTCCAGTATCTAATAGAACCCTTTGCAATTCCTACTTAACTATTAACTGAAGTTTGCCATACCATAGGGGCATGCATATTGCTGTGATGCTGAAAGCTATGCCACTGGTATTTCAGATACCAGTGGGGTCACCCAGGGTGGACAGGTTTCAGGTGAGCATCCAGACTACGACAGACTAGGGAGAAGGATTGCTAACCCACTCCCAAAACAATTAGCCATTGAAAATACTATGAATAGCAGAGAAGCACTGTCAGAAATAGTGCCAGAGAATGAGCCCCCTGGTTGGAAGACACAAGATGACGGGAAGAGTTGCCTCCTCAAAGTAGAGTCTACCTTCATGATGGAAATGAAGTAAAGCCCAAGGGCTGTCCTTTTACTGATGTGGCGTGACTCAAAATGAGAAGGAACATCTGTAAATATCCATTAATAATTGGAACATGGAATGTATATAGTTTGAATATAGGAAAAGTACAAATCATTAGAAGGGAAGTGGAACACATAAACATTGACATTCTAGGCATCAGCGAGCTGAAAGGGACTGGCATGGGCCATTTTGAATCAGTTAATCATATGGTCTACTATGCCAGGAATGACAGATTAAAAAGAAATGTGATTGCATTAATCATCAAAAAAGACATCTCCCGCCAGGTGCGGTGGCGCGTGCCTATAATCCCAGCGGCTTGGGAGGCAGAGGCAGGGCGATTGCAAGTTCGAGACCAGAGGCAGTCTGTGTAATTTAGTGAGACCCTGTCTCAAAAAGTAAAAAAATGGGTGGAGGGTGCAGCTCAGTGGTCCAGCACTTGCAGAGCATGCAAGTGCGAGGCCCTGGGTTCAACCCACAGTACCAAAAAAAAAAAAGAGAGACATGTCTGCCAGGTGTGGTGGTGCACACCTTTAATCCCAGTGACTCAGAAGGTGGAAGCAGGAAGATTGCAAGTTTGAAGCCAGAGGCAGCTCGTATAACTTAGTGAGACCCTGTCTCAAAATACAAAGTAAAAAATGGGCTGCCAGTATGGCTCAGTGGTTGAGCGCTTACAAAAAGCATTCATGAGGCCCCAGGTTCAATTCCTCATTACTGGAAAAAAAAAAAAAAAAAAAAAGACACCTCAAGATCTATCTTGAAGTACAATGCTAAAAGGAAGGCCAGTTAATATGACTATTATTCAAATTTACACATGCACCACTAAGACCACAAATGAAGATAAGATTTTTACCAGCATCTGCAATCTGAAATAGATCAAACGTGCAATTAAAGTGTACTAATTACCCGTGACTGGAACGCAAAGATTGGAAACAAAGAAGGCGGCCCAGTAGTGGGAAAATATGGCCTTGGTGACAGAAACAATGCTGGAGATCACATAGTAGAATTTTGTCTGACCAATGACATTTTCCTTGCAAATACATTTTTTCACCAACATAAATGGCACCATACACATGGAATTCACCAGATGGAACATACAGGAACAAAATTGACTACCTTTGTGGAAAGAGACAATGGAAAACCCCATATCAAAAGCCAGAATGAGACTAGGTGCTGATTGTGGATTATACCATCAACTGCTCATATGTAGGTTCAAATTGAAACTGAAGAAAATTATAACAAGTGTATGAGAGCCAAGATATTATCTTGGGTATATCCCACCTGAGTTCAGAAACCACTTCAAGAACAGGTTTGATGCATTAGACACTAGTGATCGAAGACCAGATGAATTGTGGCATGGCATCAAAGACATCATTCATGCAGAAAGCAACAGGTGCCGGGTGCAGTGGCACACGCCTGTAATCCCAGCGGCTTGGGAGGCAGAGGCAGGAGGATCGCAAGTTTGAGACCAGAGGCAGTTACTTAGCAAGACTCTGTCTCAAAAAGTAAAAAAATGAGCTGAGGGTACAGCTCAGTGGTCCAGCACTTGCAGAACATGCAAACGTAGGGCCCTGGGTTCAACACCTAGTACAAAAAAAAAAGCAACAGTTTATTAAAAAGACAGGAAAAAAAGAAGAGACCAAAGTACATGTCAAAAGAAACTCTGAAACTTGCCCTTGAATGTCAAGCAGCTAAAGTAAAAGGAAGACATGATAAAGTTAAGGAACTAAACACAAGATTTCAAAGGGCAGCTCAAACAGACAAAATCAAATATCATAATGACATGTGCACAGAGCGGGAGATAGAAAGCCAAAGGCAAGAATGTACTCTGTTTTTCTCAAATTGAATTGAAAAAAAAGTTCAAGCCTTGAGTGGCTATAGTGAAGGTTTCTACAGGGAAAATATTAAATATGCAGAAAACATCAAAAGAAGATGAAAGGAATACACAGAGTCATTATACTAAAAAGAATTGGTAGATGATCAGCCATTTCAAAAGCTTGTATATAATCAGGAACCAATAGTACTGAAGGATGAAGTGGAAGCTACCTTGAAGGAATTGGTGAAACACAAGGCTCCAGGAACTGATGAAATATCAATAGAGATGTTTCAACAAACAGATGCAGCGCTGGAGGTGCTCACTTGTTTATGCCAAGAGATTTGGAAAACAGCTACCTGGCCAACTGACTGGAAGAGATCCATATTTGTGCCTATTTCCAAGAAAGAGGATCCAACCAAATGTGGAAATTATCAAATTATATCATCAGTATCACACACAAGGAAAATTTTTGCTAAAGAGCATTCAAAAGCAACTGCAGCAGTCTATAGACAGGGAACTGCTAGAAATCAAGCCGATTCAAGAAGCTGGTATGGAACCAGGGACATCACTGCTGATGTCAGATAGATATGAGCTGAAGGGAGAGAATACCAGAAAAATGTCTTTTTTATTGACTATGCAAAGGCATTTGACTGTATGGATCATAATAAATTATAAATAACACTGAGAAGAATGGGAACTTGAGCACCTAATCATACTCATGAGTAATCCGTACATGGACCAGGGGGCGGTTCTTCGAGCAGAACAAGGAAACATTGCCTTGTTTAAAGTCAAGAAAGGTGTGTGTTGGGGCTGTATCCTTTTACCTTATGTCTTCCATCTCTATGCTGAGCAAATAATCCAAGAAGCTGGACTTTATGAAGAAGAACGTGGCATCATGATTGGATGAAGACTCATTAACAGCCTGAACTATGCAGATGACACAACTGTGCTTGTTGAAGTGAAGAGGATTTGAAACATTTCATGATGAAGATCAAAGAACACAACTTTCAGTATGGATTATGCCTCACCATCAACAAAACAAAAATCCTTACAACTAGATCAGTATGCAATTTCATGATAGATGGAGGAAAGATTGAGATTGTCCAAGATTTTGCTTTACTTAGTTCTACAATCAGTACCCGTGGAATAAGTCAAGAAATCAAAAGATGCATCGCATGGGGAAAAGCTGTTGCAAAAGACCTCTTTAAAGTGTCGAAAAGTAAAGATGTCACATTGAAGATGAAGATGTGCCTGACTCATGCCATGGTATTTTCATTCACACCATATGGTTGTGAAAGCTGGACATTGAATAAGGGAGATGGGAGAAGAACTGATGTTTTTGAATTATGGTGCTGGAGATGAATATTGACTATACCATGGACTGCCAGAAGAACCAACAGATCTGTCCTAGAAGTGCAACCAGAGTGATCTTTGGAAGCAAGGATGGCTAGACTACATCTTCTCTATATTGGACATATTGTCAGGAGGGACCAATCCCTAGAGAAGGACATCATGTTGGGGAGAGTGGCAGGTCAAGGAAAAATGGAAAACTCTCTACTAGATGGACTGACACAGTTTCTGCAACAATGGGCTTAAACACAAAATAGACTGTGTGTCTGGTACAGAATTGAGGTGTATTTTGTTCTATTGTACATAGGGTCACTATGAGTTGGACCCGACTTGATGGTACCTAACAACACAGCTGGACAAGCACAAACCTCTCTATGCTAATAAGAATGAATGGTAGAAAAATCATGGGACTGTGAAAAGAGGCTATAGCTCAAAGGGATGAGATTCCCTTGAAAAATCAAAACAAAAATGAGTGATACTGAGAGTAAATTGAAAGGATACAACCCACAAGAAACTTTAGCATTTTTGTTCCCTAATGATGTATCTTCAATACCCAAAGCAGTGCCTTGCATACAGTGGTTGCTCAATAAATATTTATTGAATGTATAGAATGAATACATTGGGAATCTCAGAAGGGGAAAGAGAGTTGGAATAGAAGGAGTTGTTGTTGTTGTTGTTAGGTGCCATCAAGTCGGTATCTAACTCATAGCGACCCTCATAGGGTTTTCAATGGCTGCTTGTTTCGGGATTGCCTTGGGAGTGGATTGCCAGGCTCTTCTCCCATAAATAATATTCCTAAGAATTAAACCTGTTGACTAAATGAGAATAAATCAACATCTAGACTAGCTAGGTGACATTTGAAAAAGTATTTCAAAAATAAAGGAAAAAACAAAAATCCAGAAGGAAAAGGAAAAGGAGGAGGAGAAAAGGATTATCTCCGAAGAACAAAAATCAAGCTGACCTCAGGATTCTTCACAAAGTCAATAAAACATATCCCGGACTTGAGGATATGGCTCAGTGACAGAGCACTTCCCTGGCAAATGTGAGGCCCTGTGTTCAAGCCACAGAATGGCAAATAAATAAGTAAATAAATACCATATCCTACAGAATTTTAAGGGTAAATGTTTATAATTTAAGAATCCTACACTCAGCCATGTGAGCATATGATTGTGAAGACCTCAGAAATGCATAGTTAGCCCAGCAAGATACTACATGCCTATAATTCCAGTATTCAGAAGGCTGAGGCAGGAGAATCCCAGACTCAAAGACAATCTGGACTCCATGAGGAGACTCTGTCTCAAAAAACTAAACAAACAAAGATAAATAATTAGTTAGATGTAAAAGGCTCAAAAATATCCCCCCCTTATCTGTTCTGAAAGAAAAGACTGCTCAAAGAAAAACTACTGCTGACGAGAATTCAAGAATAAAGAAGAAAGCCATAGTCTAACAAGAGGTATGCATAATAGAACTTTATTTAAATGTCTGAAACAACATCTGTAAGAAAAAAATATATATAATGTTTTAAAAAAGCCTTTTTCCAAGAGGAATAATTAAGATCTTAAAGGATAGATCACATGAACAAAACCAAGCTGGGAGGGTTGAAGAGTGGTATTCTTGGTAAAGAATAAGGGAAAATAAAAGTATGCTAAATACTCCCCTGGGGTCTGGGATTTAGCTCAGTTGGTAGAGCTCTGCTCTGCAGTCTCGGAGGTCCCGGGTTCAATTCCCAGCACCGCAAAAATGGGAGAAGGACATGGCAATCCACTCCCGAGGCAATCCCGAAACAACCAGTCATTGAAAACTTTATGACGGTCGCTATGAGTCGGACACGACTTGGTGGCACCTAACAACAACAACAACAAATACTCCCATGGTACTCAGGAGAAATCAAGAGCTATCATTCATTGTGATGTTGACAGTAAGGTGAAGATTTTCAATTTAGTAAAGATGAGCACTTTTAGAATAAAAACAAGATGTATAACTTCCAAAACATTAAATCATATTTTCAAAGCCAAGAAAACAGTTCATATAGTAAAATGATATGAACAAAAGAAAAATCATGCAGAATATGAAAGAAGGATTAAGAAAAATAAGATAGCCGGGCCAGGTGGCACATGACTGTACTCCCAACAGCTCGGGAGGCAGAGGTAGGAGGATCGCAAGTACGGGTCCAGAGGCAGTCTGTGTAATTTGGTGAAACCCTGTCTCAAACAAGTAAAAAAATGGGCTAGGGGGTGCAGCTCAGTGGTCTAGCACTTGCAGAACATGCAAGCGCGAGGCCCTGGGTTCAACCCCCAGTACCAAATAATAATAACAACAACAACAATAATAATAATAATAATATGACATAAAGAATCTGAAACATCAGAATATCCAACCTATCCCTTGCCAGAGTAGTATGTCATAAACAACATATTATTCATTTTTATCTCAGTAATCTTATGGAATACCATCAAGTCATTAAAATTAGTAAAAGATATGAAATGTTTTAATAAAGTACAATCAAAAGTTTAAAAAACAGGATAAAACCTTTCTGTTGTAAATCCAACTTGATTTAAAACATAGAAATGTATAGTCATGGCCTAAAGGTTAAGATTATGGAGTTTGGAATTAGATCTCAATGTCCATCTCAAATCTACCTTTAATGAACTATATGATGTTAGGCAGATAAATTATACTCTCAGCTTTAATTTACTCATTTGTAAAGTGAGAATAATGATATCTTCTCATACAATTATACTGAGAAGATTACAAGAGATAACACATATAAAGAAGAAATCAAGGTCCCTGCTATACTCAGTAAGTGATAGCTATTATATATGTGTGCATGTTATAACTATTATAAAAATGTATACACACAGCAAAAAGACTGAGAGAAACTCTAAGTGTTAGTAATGGTTATCTCTAGGTGGTGGGATTTTGAGTAACTTTTTTTGGTTTCTTTTTTGCTTGTTTATTCGTTTTGCAGTATTTGAGGTTGAACACAGGGCCTTGTGCATGTGAGATAAGCACTTCAGCACTGTGCTGCACCTCTATCCCCTTTTATTATTTTTATATTTTTTGCTTTTGAGCCAATAGTCTCTCTAAATTATGCAGACCACCTCTGCCACAAATTTGCAATCCTCTAGACTCAGCCTCCTGAGTAGCTGGGATTATAGTGGTGTGCCATGGCACCTGGCTTTTTTGGTTTGTTTATACTTTTTGTTTCTCCTTCATTTTTACTATATTTTTTGAAATTTCTACAAAGAACATGCTTGCTTTTACAATTAGAAAAGTGAGTCATTGCCAGGGTGCACATCTATAATCCCAGGCTGAGGCAGAAGGATTGTGAATTCCAGGCTATCTTGGGCTATATTGTGAGACTCTGTCAAAAAAGAAAAGTCATGCCGGGCGCGGTGGCACATGCCTGTAATCCCAGTGGCTCGGGAGGTGGAGGCGGGAAGATCACAAGTTCAAGACCAGAGGCAGTCTGCGTAATTTAGCGAAACCCTGTCTCAAAAAAGTAAAAAAAAAAATGGGCTGAGGGCGAAGCTCAGTGGTCCAGCACTTGCAGAGCATGCAGGCGCAAGACCCTGGATTCAACCCCCCATACCCCCCCCCAAAAAAGAAAAGTCATTAAATACAATATATAATACAAAGTTTGCAGGATATCAATAAAAATAAAAAATGTATGTTATAACCATCCAAAAGTCATGCCTATTCTTAGATGCCTAAATGGCACAAAATTATCTATGAAAGCAGCGGTGTCTTTCATGTAGCTTGAGTTCAGTTTTAGCAAAATAAAACAAATTTCTTTTGAATGGTGAATGCCTTGGGGTTACTCCAAAATAATATGGAATTATTCACATTGAATAGCGAATGCCTAGAGTTACTCCAGAAAAATATGAAATCAATTTTATTTCTGTAAGAATTTTTAGGTCTAGAGTCCTATAAATTGAATCAGTCTTGGTACATGTAATCTGTTCTCCAAATTGGTCTCCAAATACACAAATATTAGGAGTTGGCACTACCAGATTGGATGTTCTAGACAAATACTATTTGATGGTGAAGGGAGAGACTGAGAGGAGTAGAGGATGCTGAAACTTGGCATCAGGGGCTGAAAGTATAACTCATTGGTAGAGTGCATTCTTAGCACGCATGCAGCTCTGGCTTCAATTCCCAATACAAAATATAAGTAAATAAATAAATAGATAATTAAGTAAACCAAGTCATTAATGACACCAGTCATTAAAATATTATAGTTAGTAACATCCATTTTCCTTTTCTTCTTTTCTTTCTTTCTTCTTCTTTTTTTTTTTTCCTTTGCAGTATTGGGGGTTGAACTCAGGGGCTTGTGCTTGCATGCTGTGCAAGTGCTGTACCACTGAGCTGCATCCCCAACCCATTTTGTTACTTTTTGACACAGGGTCTCAATTACCCAGACTGCCTCTGGTCTCCAATTTGCAATCCTTCTGCATCCACCTCCTGAGTCGCTTGGATTTCAGGTGTGTGCCAGTGTGCCTGACTTTTCTTTTCTTTTCAATTAACTTATAATAGGATGGTTGTTTTTGTTTTGTTTTGTTTTGTTTTGTTTTGCGGTACTGGGGGTTGAACCCAGGGCCTCGAGCCTGCATGCTCTGCAAGTGCTGGACCACTGAGCTGTGCCCCCAGCCCATTTTTTTTTTTATTTTTTGAGACAGGGTCTTGCTAAATTACACAGACTGCCTCTGGTCTCGAGCTTGTGATCCTCCTGCCTCCGCCTCCGGAGCTGCTGGGATTACAGGCGTGCGCCACTGCGCCCAGCTAATAGGATGAGTTTATAATGGCATTTTTGTACAATTGTATTTTGCATTTTGCTCTTATTCACCCCTTCTTTACCCATCCTTATTTCTCCTTCCCTCCATCACTTTTTCTCTCTCTCCTCCAGACAGTCCCCCTCTTACTTTCAAGTCTGAAAATATTTTGTTCTATTTTGTTTTGTTTTCTAATCTAGTTTCCACATATGAGGTAGCACATGTGGTATTTCACTTTCTGAATCTGGCTCACTTATAGTATCTATTTTCACTCCAAGCTATTCTTTACCAGAGTAGTGGGTGATAAACAACATTTCATTCACTTATTCCTTCACTTACTAGTTATTTAAGAGCCTGCTTTATGGGCAGCATTAGGTTAGGCGCTGACAGGGTATACAGTGGAGAACAGCAGAGATAGGGCCCCTACTAGCATAGGGCTGAGGGCTTAATGGAGAAGACAAATACAAGGTGTGATTTAAAAAAATAGAATGAATGTTTAAATTTTTAAAAATTATTACAGTAAAAGACACATTGCCATTAACTCCTCTCAAAATACTCTCCCTGGCTTTGGACACACCTATTGTTCTTGCCACTTTCTGAAACCATTCTGGAAATCCTCTTTCACAGATGCTTTAGTTTCATCCTCCATCATGACAACACTCTGTGTCACGCATC
>VMDO01009398.1:59355-77772 GCA_007922755.1 Pedetes capensis | reverse complement strand
TCTCTTCTTCTTTCTTATTCGAAAGGGTGTCTAGATTTATAACGTCAATTTCTAATTCTATTGCTTCATAGTCAGAGTACATAATATGCTCTCTATAATATATACATACTTTTTGTCCTAAACCAAGAACTTTTGGTAAATATTTTACCTGTACTTGTAGTAAATAGAGATTATTCTCTAATTTTTGTTATGAAGAATCTACAAATATTTACTAGACACTCAAATTACTATCATTTACTGTATATATTCTGTAAGTTTCTATTATTGATGTTTATTTTTTTCATGGAATTTTTTTGAGATACTACACTGTAATTATTTTAGCTAATAATTTATTCTAAATTATTTTTTCCAATTCTGGGGATTGAATTTCATGGCCTTCTGCATGCTAGGCAAGCACTCTACCATTTTAGCCCATAATTTATACATTTTTTTATTATATTTTTAATTAGCATACAATATAAGGAATTTCATTCTGGGGATTTTTGTGTAATTGTGTCATGTACTTTGCTCTTCTCCTCTCCTTGATGTTCCTCCCAGTCCACTTCCACTGTTCCCTGCCCCCTCCATATATGTCCCTTTGTATTTTCCAACCTTACATACATATAAATACACACACACACACACACACACACACATATATATATTTTCTTTTCACAATAAGTCTACCTTCTGTATATGAGAGTGAACATGCAGTGTCTTTCTGAGTCTCTGTCTTATTTTGCTAGACCCCAGTTCCATCCATTTTTCTGAAAATCACATAATAACATTACATTATTTAGATATGTCACATTTTATTTTTCCATTCATCTGTTGATGAACATCTTAGTTTATTTCATATCTTTGAAATTGTGAACAGTCCAGGTGTCTGTATAGTAGGATGGCTTAGAATCCCCTGGCTATATACCAGTGTTGGTATAGCTGCACCATGTGATATTTATGTCTTTAGTTTTCTGTGGAACTTCTATACCAATTCCCATAATGGATGAATTGGTTTACAGTCCCACTAGCAGGGTATAAGTGTTTCATTTACCCTACATCCTCAATAGCATTTGTTGTCTACTTTCTTGGAAACCCTATAGACAACATCATATGGAAAATAATGGAAAACATTTCCCCTAAAATCAGAAAGAAAGGTGTCCACTCACTCCTCTTATTTAACTGAGGTTTCAGCCAGAGCAATAAGACAAGAGGAGAGTGATTGAGGTTTTAGCCAGAACAATAAGGGAAGAGAAAGAGATAAAAAGGGTACGACTAGGGAAGGAAGAGGCCAAATTACCTCTATTTGGAGACGATATGATCGATCCTACATACCGTAAAGTTGGAGACTCTAAAGACTCCACCAGAAAACTTTTAAATCTGAAAAGTACCTTTAGCAAAATTGTTGTTGTTGTTGTTGTTGTTGTTGTTGTTGTTGCTGCTGCTGCTGCTGTTGTAGTTAGGTGCCTTTGAGTCAGGTTCAACTTGTAATGATCCTCACAGGGTTTTCAATGGCTGATTGTTTTGAGATTGCTTCAGGAGTGGATTGCCATCTTGTTCTCCCATTTTTCTGGTGCTGAGGATCAAACCTGGGTCCTCAGCGAATAAGGAGCATCACTCTACCAACTGAGCTAAACGTCATTCCCTTGCAATATAGTAGGACTCAAAATCAATATGCAAAGATCAGTAGCATTTCTATGTACCAATAACTAAGATGATAAGAAAGAAATCAAAATAGCAATCCTAAGATATCTGGAAATAAATCTAACCAAGGAAGTTGAAGATGTCTACAATGGTAATTTCAAAGTACTAAAGAAAGAAATTGAAGAAGATGCTAGAAGATGTAAAGATTTTCTTTGCTCTTGGATTGGCACAATTAATGTTTTGAAAATGGCTATAATACTGAAAGTGATCTACAGATTCATTGTAATCTCCATTAAATTTCTGATGACTTACTTGACAGAAATGGAAAAATAATCCTGAAATTCATATGTAAGTACAATAGACCCCAGCTAGCCAAAGCAATCCTGACTAGCAAGAGCAATGCAAGAAGAATCCCAACAGCTGACATCAAAGTATAAAACCATAGTAAAAAAAAGAAAAAAATATTTGTGTATATATATTATATATAGTATGTATGTGTATATATGTATTTATATATATGTGTGTATGTATGTACATATATATATATATATATATATATATATATATATATGATACTGACAGAAAACAAATATATAGACCAATGGAATAGAATAGAGGATTCAGAAATAAACCCACTCAGCTATCTATTAGCCACCTGATTTTGACAAAGGTACCACAAACATACATTGGAAAAAAAGACAGCATCTTCAGCAAATGGTACTGTGAAAACTGGACATTCACATGTATAAGAATGAAATTAGATCCCCATCTCTCATTCTATACAAAACTTAATTCAAAATGGATCAAAGATCTTAATGTAAAACCAGAAACTTTGAAACTACTAGAAGAAAACATAGGGAAAATGCTTTAGCACATAAGTATAGGCAACTACTTTCTTAAAGACACTCTAATAGCACAGGAGATCACAGCAAGAATTGACAAATGGGATTTGTGAAATTAAAATGCCTTTACACAGCAAAGGGAAAATCAATAAAGAGAAATTCCACAGAAAGGGAGGGAATCTTTGCCTTTTGTACATCTGACAAGGTATTAATTTCTAGGATACATAGGAACTAAAAAAATTAATTACCAAAGAAATAAATCCAGTCAATAAGTGAGCAATGAAATTGATCAGATGGTTCTCAAAAGAGGTAGAAATAGTTAACAAATAT
The DNA here is from genome assembly GCA_007922755.1 of Pedetes capensis. NCBI lineage: Eukaryota > Metazoa > Chordata > Mammalia > Rodentia > Pedetidae > Pedetes > Pedetes capensis. The sequence continues at coordinate 74,980 of VMDO01009398.1, read as the reverse complement.
GTGAAAAAATGTTTGAACATCTTTAGCCATCGTTGTTGTTGTTGTTAGGTGTCGTCGAGTCAGTATCCAATTCCTAGCGACCCTCATAGGGTTTTCAATGGCAGACTGTTTCGGGATTGCCTTGGGAGTGGATTGTTAGGCCCTTCTCCCATTTTTTTGGTGCTGGGAATTGAACTTGGGACCTCAGAGACTGCAGCGCAGTGCTCTACCAACTGAGCTAAATCCCAGCCCCATTTAGCCATCAGGGAAATGAAAATCAAAACTATTCTGAGACTCTACCTTACCCCAGTCAGAATGGCTAGCACCAAAAAACAAACAATGATAAATTTATAAATTTAGAAGCTTGTTAAATGTACTCTTGTTAAATGTACTCAATTTCCTCACTATGGTATTTTACTGAAAAAAGTTTGTACATAATAATGAAATATTTTGTTATAGCTATAATAACTATTTTTACTTTATATAGTATATATATATATATTTGATTTGATAAAATAATTCTTTGCTACCTTTCTGTGGGTAATTTGGCATAACATTTAACTTTGTTTTTAAATGTTTTTGCTATTATATTTTTTGTGCTGAAATTTTTGTGAACATAAATTCATAAATAACAGTTTGAAAATAATTTACGTGTTTTGTAAATTTACAGATAAAACAGCTCATTTCTACAGTTGTTTGCTCTGCCATTGTTTTGTTTATCTCTAGTTTTTGCTTTTTCCTCTTCATATTCCATATTGAATTCACGAAGTCTCTTCAGTTCTCTCCTTTTAGTTTTCTTCTAATTTTGAAATTACATTATATCTTCATTCCTTTAGAGGTTGCATACATTAACTTAACATTTTATTTAACACATTCTAACGCACATAACAACAACTTTAGTTATATATGTTGTTTATCTGAAACTTAGTTATTCAACAGAGTCATTTACCACTATTTTTTAAAATTTAGACATATATTGACATTCAGTCAAAATTAACTTTCTTCTGCATATAACTAGGTGGGGTCAAAAATATGGTGAATGTTTAAATCAAAAAGAAGTTTATTACAGAAAAGGATGCATTGCTGTATAATCTCCCTCAATATACTCACTCAGCTTCAAACACACTTATCCCAAAGGGCTTGTCACTTTTGGAAGCAGTGCTAAAAGTCCTCTTTCATGAGCATCACTAGTTGCACTGTCATGGTTGACTTGATGTCCTGAATCGGTTCAAAATGTTTACCTTTCATGATCAATTTGTCTTTTGGGAAGAACTGGCAGTTGCACAGTGCCAGATACAATGAATAAGGTAGATGAGGGCACACCATAATCTTTTTATTTGACATAAATTGCCATACTGGAAGTGATGTGTGACGTGGAGCATTGTCATAATGGAGAATGACACTAAAGGTCTTCCAGAAATGCTTCAGAAAGAGGCAAGAATGCTGGAATAAGTGTGTCCAAAACCAGGTTGAGAATTTTGAAGGAGATTAATGGCAATGTGTCTTTTACTGAGATTTTTTAAAAATTTAAACATTCACACTCTGTGTGTGTGTGTGTGTGTGTGTGTGTGTGTGTATACATATAAACAGTCAGGACACATCCACATTGAATAGGTAACTGCTATTCTTTAGCAGATCACTTGTTTTGCATGCCAATTTCTTTTAGGTTCAATATTTTTATTGGTCTATATATCATTTAGTGAATATCTATATGTAATATTTTTAGTGTTGTTCTAAAATCTTTTTCTTAGTGTAATTATTTGTTATTGTTGTTACTAGATGCCTTCAAGTTGGGTCCTATTCATAATGATCCTCATAGGGTCTTTAAAAGTTGACTGTTTCTCATTTGCTTCAAGAGTGTAATTATTTAGACAACTTGTACATGAACCAGGAGGCAGTTGTTTGAATAGAACAAGAAAACACTGCCTAGTTTAAAGTTGAGAAATGTGTGCATCAGGGCTCTATACTTTCACCATATCTCTTCAAATCATATACTGAGCAAATAATCCAAGAACCTGAACTTTATGAGGCAGCATGCGGCATCAGGATTGTAGGAAGACTCATTAACAACCTGCCTTATGCAGATGACACAACTCTGTTTCCAAAAGTGAAGAAGATTTAAAACATTTACTGATGAAGATCAAAGATCACAGCCTTCAATATGGGTTGCAACTAAACATCAACAAAACAAAAATCCTTAGGACTGGGCCAGTATGCAACTTCATAATAAATGGAGAAAAGATTGAGGTTGTCCAAGATTTTGCTTTGCTTGGCTCTATAAGCAACACCCATGGAAGCAGCAGTCAAGAAATCAAAAGACGCATTGCTCTAGGAAAAGCTGTGGCAAAAGATCTCTTTAGAGTATTGAAAAGCAAAGATGTCACATTGAACATGAAGGTGCGTCTGACTCATGCCATGGTATTTTCAGTGGCATCATATGGTTGTGAAAGCTGGACATTGAACAAGGGAGACAAGAGAAGAATTGATGCTTTTGAATTATGGTGTTGGAGACATCTATTGAATATACCATGGTCTGCCAAAAGAACCAACAGATCTGTCCTTGAAGAAGTGCAACCAGAGTGCTCTTTGGAAGCAAGAATGGCTAGACTGAGTCTTACATATTTTGGACATGTAGTCAGGAGAGACTGATCCCTCAAGAAAGACATCATGTTTGGGAGAGGGGAAGGTCATCGTAAAAAAGGAAAACCCTCCACCAGATGGATTGACACAGTATCTGCAACAATGGGCTTACACATAAATAAGATCATTTGCCTGGCACAGAATCGGGAAGTGTTTCAATCTGCTGTACATAGGGTCACTATGAGTTGGACTCGACTCAACAGCACCTAACAACAACACAAAAAAATACTAAGCACTTTGAATTCACTTTGAATTTTGCCAACTAATATCCTATTATCTTGGTGAAACCTATTATTGCAGATGTGATGATTATTTTTTATCATTTCATTACTGTGTAAAGTATCTTTCTTCTCAGCATTCTGAACAATTTTTTTCTCTGTAACATCAGCTTATTTAGAAGTGAGTTCACTTTCACTAGCCTTTTCTTAGGAATTGGTGACTTATTTCAAAATGAAGATTCAAATATTCTCTCACTTCTCAATTTATAAGTCTCGTTTTTACTTATTTAGCTCCTATTATAAAAATGTTTAAATTTCTCTTTCTGTCCATCCTGAATGCTGTGTTGCACTTTTCATATTTGGGTCACACACTTTCTGTAATTTTCTAACTCTACCTTCAGGTTTATTCCTTCTCTTTTCAGCCATATTTATTTTCTCTTTTAACCAACAAGTTGACTTTGGAAATTCAGTTTCTTATAATGAAATTTTGTTTTATGCTCTTTATCTTATTTCTTGATCATTGATATTGTATTAATAGTCTGTTTTCAAACTTCATTTTTTCTTAATGCTTTTTGTCATACCCATGATAGATATTTATTCCCAATGTAGTATTTATTTTCTTATGCTGTTTATTTTCTTAAAGTTATTTTTTTCTCTCTCCCTCTTGGCTTCTTTTGTTTTTATCACTATAATGAAAAATTTCAGATTACTATGTTCTGTCTTTTCTACCATACACATAACCTCCACCTAGAATTTACAATAACACAGGCCTTTAATGCTGTATTAAATAGTGCATTCAGATTCATGGTTATAAAATCTTTATTGTGATTATATCCTTCATGAGTAGAAAAATGATTATCTGTTCACATTAATGCTTTGACTTTAAGTTTTATTTGCTTTTATTCACTAATTATTCTACATGTAAAAAATCACTCAGACTTAGAAAATGAAACAGTATCATCAAGAAAAAACTACCACAAGAAAATAAGCACTACTGGAAAATACTACTGCTGATGAAAATCGTGTGAGTTGTCTCTGTTGTCATTGCTTTTTCCCTTTTTGATGAAACTTTTTGCCTTTTCCAAAGTTATGAGACAATTTTTCTTTAGGTATGTTTTTCATATACTGCTTTTGTATATTGGATCTGTTGCTTATCTTTTTTACATCATTAAGTGTACAAGTTTTGCTGTGCTTTTTTTTTTTTTTTTTTTTTTCTGTGACAGTGCCTCACTGTAGCTGAGACTGGGTTGGAACAGACTAACCATATAGCCCAGGCTAATCTCGAACTCATAGAGATCCTCTTGCCTCAGACGCCTAAATGCTCAGATTACAGATATGGACCACTATGCCTGCTTTTGCTGTTCCTTTTTGACTCAAAAATTCTACCTTGTTTCAAACTGACGCCAACACATAAATAGCAAATGCCTTATCCAGAAGGAATAATTCCCTCTGCTAAATTTTGTAACATCACTCACCACTCCCTTACATCTGACGCACTTTCTAAATGACTATCTACTTTACGAGATTTTGAACTCTGAGAGAAAAATGATCATAAATGTCTTAAATCATTTTTATCCTAATGAATACCTAAATGCAATTAATTCTTTGTATATTGTAAAACTTCACAATGTATGTATTGAATAAGATAATACAATAACATTCTCAAAAAAATTAATGGTAGATAGAGAAACTATCTCTTTAAAAAGAGTAAACATATTTTAAACATTAAAACTCATGGGTAGAATGCAAACATTATTGTATCGTGACATTTTTCCATAACTACATATACATGCTCAATATTCTGTAATTGAATGCAACTTGATTCTATAAAATAAAATTCCTAAATCATTCTCTTTCTTAACTAATCTTAGTGTGAGAATGATTTTGGCCTGTGATTTCCACAGGATTGATTCATGTAATGAGCAAACTTTTGGTGACATATTGAAATGATGCAGGTCCTAGCCACTTGTTTGAAGTCTTATCTTTACATCATTTAATGTCATGAACATGGAAATTGCTTTTCCTTAAGAATATACTGCTGCTATCCAAGTTATTTCTGAAGCTGGAAACTCTTAGTAAGAGGACCATCTCAGCCAGAGTGGGTTCACATGGAGAGCTAACACTGGTGGATGCTGGCCATCCTTTACTTCTTTTTAGCTTGGGACAGCATGGAGACTGTATATTCAGTTGGCCACTCATTCTTTCAATTCACTTCCTCATTTGACAAAAGCTATATTTCAATGATAGATCTAAAGTCGTTGCAGTAAAATTCCCAATTTTCAAGAAAGAATATTGAAAGAAAAACATAAGAATTTATTATAATTCAGGAAATCTAATTTTTAACTCAGAAGTTTGGCCTTCTGCAAATCCAATTTGCATGAGATTCTCATTCACATCTGATTTTGCAGCCCACTACAACTGTTGAAAGAGTATAGATTAAACTCAAGAATATATACTATTATTATTTTAATTGTGCATATTTATGTAATATGGTGTGATATTTCAAAATATGTATAAAATGCATACTAATCAAATTAGGGTAATTAATATTTCCATCTCTTTATCATTACTTTCTGTTTGGATTCTTCAAGGTCTGCTTTTCTAGTCATCATAAAATATAAAGTAAGTTATTATGACTTATAATCTCCTCATTTTGTTACAGAACATTGATCTTATTATTTCTGTTTCGTACCCATTATCCAACTTCACTCTATATCCCCCTCCACTCTCCTTTCCCAACCTCTAATAATCACTACTAAAATTTGAATTGAGTTTTTCTAGCTTCCACACAGGAGAGGGAACATGTCAATATCTGTCTTTGTCTCACTTATTTTACTTAACATAATGTCCTCCAGTGCCATTCAACTCACTGCAAATGATAGTACATCATTCTTTCTTAATGCACAATAATATGCCCTAATGGGTATAAGCCTGCAGCCATACCACTGTGGTGTCCGATCCCATTGGATCTCAGAAGCTAAGCAGGGTCAGGCCTGGGTAGTACTCACATAGGAGACCACCTGGGAGCACCAGGTGCTGTAGGCTTCAGAGAAGGACCTGACAACCCACTCCCAACAAACAGTCAGCCATTGAAAATTCTATGAATGGCAGAGAAGCATTAACAATAGTGTTTTTCCTATTGTGCATAGGGTCGCTATGAGTCAGGCACTGACTCGATGGCACTTAACAACAATAACAATAGGTATAAATCACATTTTTTTAATCTAGTTTAGGTTGATTCTATGTCTAAGCTATTCTTAATAATGCAGCAACAAACATGGCATGCAGATATCTCTTTAGTATGCTGATTTCACTTTCATCAGACATATATCCAGGAGTGAGGTAACCAGATCACATGGCACACCTAGTTTTAGTTATTGAAGAGACCCCATACTGTTGTCCATAATGGTTATACTTTACATTCCCAACAACAGTGTATAATAATTGACTTTTCTCCACATCCTTGCCAGGATTTCTTATTACTCTTATTATTATTTTGATGATAGCCATCTACTTAGCATAAAATATTCCATTGTGGTTTTGATTTGCATTTCCATAATGGTTAATAATGTTCAATATTTTTTCACAAATGTGTTGGCTGTTTGTCTTCTTTTGAGATGTTCTATTCCAATCATATGCCCATTTTTAAAACTAGATTTTTAACTTTTTGTTATTGCTTTTTAAAATTCCATATATATTTTGAATATTAACTCTGTGTCATTAGTATTGCTTGCCAATACTTTTTCTCATTCTATAGATTGCTTTTTCTCTTGTGTTGTTTCCTCAGCTGTGCAGAAGCTTCTTAGTTTGGTATAATCCCATTTGTCTCTTTTTCCTTTTTTCCTTTGCACTTTTGAGGTCCTATCCTGAAAATCATTGCCTATACTGATGTCTTGAAGTTTTTCCCTTATGTTCTCTTCAAATAGTTTCATGAGTTCAGGTCTTACATTTAGGTCTTTCATCCATTTTTAGTTTATTTTTGTGTAGGGTGTGGGATACGGATGCTGTTTCAATCTTCTACATATAAATATCATTTTCCCAGCACCATTTATGGAAGAGATTGTGATTTCCCCTGGGATGTTTTTGACATTTCTACTAAGAATCAGTTGGCTGTAGATTCATCAGTTTATTTGGTGGTGGGGGGGGGGTCTTTATTCCGTGCTATTGACCTACGTGTATGTTTTTATACAATATCATGCTCTTTTTGTCACAATATTGGTCAGATATTTTAAGAAATGACAAAATATCTTAATATCTTTCATTTCATAGTCCAACTTGAACATTGTAAAAGCAACAACAAAAATTAGATGAATTTACTTCATCTAGTTCAGTGTGGAGCAAGAGAGGAGGCAGCTCCCCAACATTGCCTTTTTATTCTTCTTCCATACCAGCAAACAGCTTCTGGTTGGTGATTTTATAACACAGTAGGAAACTGGTATGTTTTCAAGCCAAAATTTCACTGTGTAACTATTAAGTGGAGCCCTATAAGATCTTCTGAGTAAGCAGCTGCCAGTCTAGTAACCCAGTCAGCCTCCTAAAACTCCTGTGTCCAGTAAACCATCTTCAAGTTGGCTGCATGTGACATTCTTTGGACAGAAGTGCAGATATTGGGGCTGCATCTTCAGAGATTCTTAGTGGGTAGGAAATAATGCTTCACAACAATCTTTCTGATACATGTAGGCATCCGTGCAATTTAATGTCAAAGCTTCAGTAGACCTTTCCAGGACATTGTTGTGGTTAGGTGTCATTGAGTTAGGTGTCTGACTCATAGTGACCCTATGTACAACAGGCGAAACACTATTGTCAGTGTTTCTCTGCTATTCATAGGGTTTTCAGTGACCGATTGTTTATTGAGAGTGGGTTGCCAGGTCCTTCTCTGAAGCCTACAGAACCTGGTGTTCCCAGGTGTCTCCTATCTAAGTACTAACCAGCGTCAACCCTGTTTAGCTTCCGAGATCTGACAGGATTGGACACCATAGGGCTGCAGGCTTTCTGGACATTGGGCCCCTGTAATTACATTAACATTCAAAATTAAAGTCTTTTTTTACCTTTGAAACTTTTTCAACTGCCTTCCCCCACCTTTTTGTTGTTATTATTCTTCTTTTCCTCCTTGTAGGATACTTCTTTATTGATCAAATTATCCTTTGGATTTGGGAAAGGGTTGTTTTTCCAAACAAAGTGGAGATTGGGAAAGGAAGCTATTCTAGCATCCCTCACATGCTCACTTGAGACACTACCATGCTGACCCCACCATGCTTTAACCCTCCAGCTCATGAACCTCTGTGGAGCAGTACTTCCTATTTCCTACATGTCTTATATTAATACATTTCCAAAAGATGAATATATAAATAAACAAATAAATAACCAGTGTTAAAGGTTTTGTTTGAAGCTCCTCACACTAAAGCCCATGAGCATTAATGCCACTTATTTGTAACAGGAAAGGAATTTTCACAATGAATAAATGTTCTTGGTTCAGTTTGGTCCTTTAGGTCCCTTAGCATTTTCTTGTAATATCTATTTGTGGGTTGAACTTATGATTTGCACATTGTTAAAAACATGAAGGAAGGTATAAAGACCAACAGAAAGAAAATTAAAAGTTATTAGCAAAACTGAGAGCATCAAAAGTCTATTATTTTAGTTATTATATTTTACTTTATTTTTTCTGTACTTGAGGGTTTAATTCAGGGCCTTACACATAAGGTCGCATTCCCAGCCCCTTCTTATTTTTTTTTTTCCTTGAGACAGGTTCTTGCTATGTTGAAAAGGCTGCCTCTAACCTCAAACTTGCAATCCTCCTGCTTCAGTATACTGAGTTGCTGGTATTAAAGGCATGTGCCACTGCACTCAGCTAGTTATGAGCTTTTAAAAAGAAATAATGTTTAGTAGTGTATCTAAAATTCACTTTATTTTTTATAACCATGGCACAATTCCAATGTTTTCCCCATGCAATTACACACAGATGAATTCCAAATTTAGTAAATCTGAACATGTTAGTTTGAAAAGGAAGGTGTATTTACACTATTATTTGAATGTTTTCTTAATTTATGAAAATTTTTAAGATGGCAATGTAGTATACTGAGACTATGTTGTTAATATCTACACTGGCAGAATCTGGGAATTGTCAAATTCTGTGAGAGATAATGGAGCTGCCCCCAGCCAAATGATGGATGCAAAATCCACCTGGCTTGTCTATACATTGGCTGGATTATCTTTGCTGTATTAAGGATGCTTAATTCATTTGCTTATAAATACCTTTCCTGCACCATGAGGGAAATTGGTTGGACAAGAAATGTTTTCCTTTTCAAACATTTGAGGTCTCCATAATGATTTAATTATGTCCATAAAATAACTAAGCAAGATGGACAACGATGACAAATTCTGAAAAGTGAGGGTTATTACATATAGTGGCAAAATAGATCCTTGAGATCTGCTAGTTAATTAAATTTGAACTACCATTTGTTCATATTGCCTTTGCCAGCCTTCTTTCTTCCTTTACTTTAAATATGGATCTACATAGCTCAAATCTGCATCCACAGCACACTGGCATCCGATCCCACCTGATCTCAGAAGCTAAGTAAGGTCAGTCTGTTTAGTCTTTGGAGGGGAGACCACCTGGGAATACTAGGTGCTGCAGGTTGGGGAGAAGGACCTGGCAATCTACTCTTGAATCCCAAGTATAGCAGAGAAGCACTGACAATAGTGCCAGGCATGGCAGTGTTGAGGAGTGTTTCTTTCTGTTATACATAGGGTCACTATAAATCAGGCCCTACTCGAAGGCATCTAACAACAACAATGCACCTCAAACAATTCAATTCATTATAAAAATCAAGTGTCATATAAAAAGAAGGAAATAAAATTAAAAAACTAGATACCTGCATGTTTTATATATTTATGCACCAAAGAACCCAACAACCCACAATTTTTCTTCTCCATAGTCTAGTATATGTCTTGGGGAAAAAAGTATATATCCTATTTATTCCAACACAAAAGCTTTCAGGTAAAGGCACATTCCATCAAGGCACATAAGGCAAAGCAGAAGAATAAAACACCAGCTACACATCTTCAGAACTGAAAAATATCCAATTTAGCTTGAATTTGGAGAAAAGGTTCATCAAGTCATTATCCAAAAACTGTTCTGCTCTCTCTTGTGTGCTGTTCAAAGTTATTTTGAAATGAGAGCTTTCTGAATAATTTTAGTTATTTGCAGAGGGCTCTGACTGGCTTGAAGCAAAGAATCTGTGAAAAAGTGAATAAAAGAAAATTTGAATGCCCACAAATGCTTCATAAGACAAAATATTTTCAAACGGAAAACATCAAATTATTTTTAAGATTTTTTTCAACTATAAAAATAATGTGGGTTTTATCATTAATGCTGCTGCTCTTGACCATTATAATAGTCATAGGAAGAAAATAGTTGAGACTACCAACCAAATCAATATTAGCAGAAAAATGAAAGCTTTTATTTTACTAGTACACATGTTGTTGTTGTTGTTAGGTGCCCTCGAGTTGGTATCCAACTCATAGCGACCCTCTGTACAACAGAGGAAACACTATTGTCAGTGCTTCTCTGCTGTTCATAGGGTTTTCAATGGCAGACTGATTTTTGGGAGGGGGTTGCCAGGTCCTTCTCCCAAGCCTACAGCTTCTGGTGTTCCCAGGCAGTCTCCCATCCAGGTACTAACCAGGCCCGACCCTGCTTAGCTTCCGAGATCTGACAGAATCGGATGCTACAGGGCTACAGCTACAGGCTACTAGTACACATATGAAGAACTAAATAAAATGTTTTCAAGAAAAATTAACCATGACAATTTTTAGCTGTAGTTGTATTTATATTTCAATTTTCTCTTCAGTATTTTTATTATATTATACTATTCAAATTTCTCAACTATACATGGAAATCTCAGCCTTATGAGTATAAAGAGTGGGCATTCCATTAAATTAAAAGCTCTAGATATTTTTCATACAGAGACCACATAAATTGAATGCCTAAGATTTAACGTCTTAAGTTGAGCCTCTTTCCTTGGTGCCTTGCTCCCTCTGAAAATTGTGAGCATGTCAAGCAGGAGGGCCAACACATCATCTCCAGGTGACGTTCATTAAGTTTACCAAACCAGGAATGTTGAGAAAAGGAGATGGTGAAAATTGAGCAAATCTATTAAAATATCCACGAGCCATCAATATGATTAAATAATCCTTGGCACATTTTCTTAAAATCAACAAATTACTAATCACTGCTTCTGAACATCATGTGCTGGTTTCTAAAGCCTGCCAGCTTTCAGGCAAAATGGTGGATTCTTCTCTCATGAGCACAGGATATGCATGTTCAACAGTTTATCATGGGGTCACATGTAAGTTACTCCACTATAACTTAAAAATATTGTGAATGGGAATGCCTTTGCCACACCTAACCTACTGCCCACTATCCCTTAGCAGCCCACTACTCTACAAAGGGTTGGTTGCTTCCCCTCTGGATCACTTGCTGCCACTGTCCAACATTTCAAAAAAGGATCAAACTGCCTATTGCTAACAACAAACAACCCTGAAAAAAGATGCAAATTCAAATTTTGAAGTGCAGTGCAGTTTTTAGTCAATAGCTATCACTTTTGCAACATCATAAAGTCAACAAATTATAAGTGTAACTATCCTAAGGTAGAGATTGTCTGTATCATATCCTTTTGTGGGTGCTCTTCTATAGAATTGCAAACATCTTTTTTTTTAAATCCTTGCTAAATTTCCTCTGTTCCAACATGTTATAATAATTCAATATGTTTTATCTTCAATATACAAGGTATGAGCAACAAAAATGGTGAAGGTTTAAATTAAGAAGAAATTTATTACAGGAAAAGGCATTGCCATTACTTCTCCTCAAAATACAGCCCCTTGGCTTTATACATACTTATCCCATCTTTCTTGCCATTTTCTAAAGTAGTTCTGGAAGTCCTCTTTGGAGAATGTCTTTTTTTTTTTCCCCTGTATTGGGAGATTGAAGCCAGGGTAGCACTCTATCACTGAGTTGCATCCCAGTTTCTTTATTTTGAGACAGAGTCTCACTAGGTTATTCAAGCTAACTTTGGCCTCTAATTTATAATCTTCCTGCCTCCATCTCCAGATTTTCTGGGATTACAGGCATGTGCCACTGTGGCTGGCTTTGTGAGTGCCTTTAGTTTCATTATCATGGCTGCCTTGATGTCCTGAATCAGTTCAAAACATTTACCTTCCATGGTCATTTCAAATTTGGGGGAGAGCTAGAAATTGCACAGGGACAGATCTGGTGAATAAGGTAGATGAGGATACACCATAGTGTTTATGTTTGATAAAAATTGCCATATCAGAAGTGGTGTGACATTGAGTGTTGTCATGATGGAGGATGAAACTAAAGACACTTAGAAAAGAGGATGTCCAGAACTGCTTCAGAAACTAACAAGAATTATGGAATAATTGTGTGTGAAGCCGGGGGGAGTCTTTTGAAGGGAATTATTGGCAATGTGACATTTACTGTAATGATTTGTTTAATTTAAACACCCATTGTATTTTTTTGATAATACCTCATAATTTACTTAATAAAATTTGGTCATCTTAGCCAAGTCAAGAAATGAAAGCTCCAACTATTTGTCCTAAGCAGCTACTTGTTAGCTGAGCACAATTTTTTGTCACCCTGTTTCTGATTTGCACTGGCTTTCTCATGAAATCCACAGTGACACTAGTGGCAGTCATTTGTGGATAGGTCTGGAATGCTGATCATCTAAAGAGCATGGCCATCTTTGCTGTGGAACATTTACATGGCTTCTAAGAAGGCAAGTTCATTAAGTGCACTGTTCCCAAAAGCAATAGAATGTAGGTCTAATTCTTGCTGCATACCAAATTTAAAACATAAAATTTAATAAAAGTAACCTTCTTTCTATATTTCACGTGGAAGTTTCTTCTCCAGAATAGAATTTTGGATACAAAGTTCTCCCATTTGAAAGTTTTTTCTTTACATTATATGCAAGAGGATTTTTTAAAAGATACTGCACCAGCACTGTGGTGTTTGATCCTGTCAGATCTCGGAAGCTAAGCAAGGTCAGGCCTGGTTAGTACTTGGATGGGAGACCGCCTGGGAACACCAGGTGCTGCAGGCTTGGGAGACTGACCCAGCAACCCACTCCCCAAAAAAATCAGCCATTGAAAACCCTATGAATAGCAGAGAAGCACAACAATATTGTTTCATCTATTGTACATAAGGTCACACTGACTGGGCGGCACCTAACAACAACAATAATAAAATATGAATAAATAAATTAAATCAAAACAAATTATCTGTTTCTGGGTAAATTTTTTCTCACAACTCAATATTCAAAACTATTTTTTTTATGACAGTGTCAATTTTAAAATAGAAAAATCATAATTTTTTTCACACAAATATTCCCTTGTTCAGAGATAAATATTAGTAATTTTAGAACTAATTTATAATTAGCAACTCAAAGATATATTTGTAGGTTTTTCTTTTAAGAAAGTAATTAGAAGTTTTTGTTATTGAGCTTGTACTTTGTGAATGAATAAATTTCTTCATACTTTTACCATAATATTTTGGCTGTAAGGTTATTTAATATTGGCAACAAACAAATAATAAAAAAATCACTAAAAAGTCCTCAGCAGTTTATCTGCTGCAATGTATCAATGATCCTTTTTTTTTCCTTTATGAACATTTTTTCTTTGTGATGAACTTTCTCCTTTCTTATTTCTTGGCAATTAATAGTGGTGAAAGTCCACATTTCTCATTGTGCTTCTGAACATTTCAATTCCATGGCTCCCACAAGCAAAGACAATAGTGATTCCACAACTAATTTTAATGCTTTTAAAATTTTTCCTTAGGTAACCAATTACCTAGCAACATCATAGGACCCCCTTTAAGGTCAAAACACATGCTAAATTATCAAGTTTCCAAATAATGTCTAAGTGTACTTTCTTCCTGAATTGCTAAAAACCTGATAATGTTTTCTACCTATTTACAGATTTTCTGGTTCTTCCTTCTTAGTATTTGCCTCTCCCACTGGTTCACAGTCTGGAATTGTGGCTATATTTCCATAATGCCATTCAATTTTCTCATCAGTTATTGGCATTTTCTGCATTTTGGATCATTATTTGGGAGGCTGTGTCAGCCCCTCAATTGTGGCTCAACTTTACTGCTGCCCCTGAAGGGAACCACAAGAACCAATGAGACTCAATTTCTTGCTGCTCAAATAGGATTTACGAGGGGTTGAGAAATTAAGTTAAATGGTAAGAAGAGAAGCCAAAGCTTATATCTGAGATGTGTCATACCTTTTCATGTCTTTGAAGAGAGCTAACTTTTCAATAAAATCTACCATTTATAAACCATATTGTCTTAGGGACATTCAAACTGTTAACATTTTTACCTGCTTCCTTGATATGGAGGTCATTACAGAGAAGTGCCATGTCTGTCAGTTTGCCGCACTGTGAGGGCTTGCATGTTGCGATGAGGCTGAGAGCTCTGCCACAGTAACCTTGGACATGAGCAAGGTTACCCATGGTGGACAGGTTTTCAGCTGAGCTTCCAGACTAAGACAGACTAGGAAGCAGGACCTGAAGAGCCACTCCTGAAACAACTAGCCATTGAAAATCCTGTGGATAGCGAAGAAAAACTGTCAGATATAGTGCCGGAAGATGAGGCCCCCAGGTTGGAAGGCACTCAAAAGACTACTGGGGAAGAGTTGCTTCCTCCAAGTAGAGTCTACCATGATGACGGAAATAGAGTAAAACCCCAGGATGCTCAACTTGCTGATGTGCCATGACTCAAAATGAGGAGAAACAACTGTAAATATCCATTAATAATTGGAACATGGAATGTACATAGTATGAATCTAGGCAAACTAGAAATTGTTAAAAGAGAAATGGAGTGCATAAACATTGACATTCTAGGCATCAGTGAGCTAAAATGGACTGGCATAGGCCATTTTGAGTCAGACAATCATATGGTCTACTATGCTGGGAATGATAAACTAAAGAGAAATGGGGTTGCATTCATCATCAAAAAAGACATCTCAAGATCCGTCATGAAATACAATGTTGTCAGTGATAGAATAACACCCATACTCCTACAAGGAAGGCCAGTTAATATGACTATTATTCAAATTTATGCACCCACCACTAAGGCCACAAATGAAGAAAGGGAAGACTTTTATCAGCTTCTGCAATCTGAAATAGATCAAACATGCAATCAAGACATACTGATAATCACTGGTGAATAGAATGCAAAGGTTGGAAACAAACAAGAAGGCTCAGTAGTTGGAAAATATGGTCTTGGTGACAGAAACGAAGCTGGAGATCGCATGATAGAATTTTGTCAGACCAATGACCTTTTCATTGCAAATACATTTTTTCAACATCATAAATGGAGACTATACACATGGACTTCACCAGACGGAACATATAGGAATCAAATTGACTACATACATGGAAAGAGACGATGGAAAAGCTCTGTATAAAATGTCAAAACAAGACCAGGTGCTGACTGTGGATCAGACCATCAACTTCTCATATGCAAGTTCAAACTGAAGCTGAAGAGAATTAGAACAAGTATACAAGAGCCACAGTATGACCTTGAGTATATCCCACCTGAGTTCAGAGACCACCTCAAAAATAGGTTTAATGCATTAGACACAAATGACAGGAGACCAGAAGAGTTGTGGCATGACATAAAAGATATCATTCAAGAAGGAAGCAAAAAGTTCTTAAAAAGACAAGAAAGAAAGAAAAGACCAAATTACATGTCAAAAGAGACACTGGACCTT
>VMDO01009398.1:0-53789 GCA_007922755.1 Pedetes capensis | reverse complement strand
CTAATATTGCACACAAGCAAAATTCTACTAAAGATCATTCAGAAGTGACTGCAGCACTATATAGACAGGGAATTATTGGAAAATCAATCGGGATTCAGAAGAGGGTGAGGAACCAGGGACATCATTGCTGATGTCAGGTGGATATTAGCTGAAAGCAGAGAATATCAGAAAGATGTCTGTTTTATTGACTATGCAAAGGCATTTGACTTTGTGGATCATAACAAGTTATGGATAAAACTTAGGAAAATGGGAATACCACAACACCTAATTATGCTCATGAGAAATTTGTACATGAACCAGGAGGCAGTTGTTCGAATAGAACAAGGACACACTGCGTGGTTTAAAGTTGAGAAAGGTGTGCATCAGGGTTGTATACTTTTACCCTATTTCTTTAATTTATATGCTGAGCAAATAATCTGAGAAGCTGGACTTTATGAGGAAGAACATGGCATCAGGGTTGGGGGAAGACTCATTAACAACCTGCGTTATGCAGATGACACAACTCTGCTTGCTGAAAGTGAAGAGGATTTAAAACATTTACTGATGAAGATAAAAGATCATAGCCTTCAATATGGGTTACGACTAAACATCAACAAAACAAAAATCCTCACGCCTGGGTCAGCACGCAACTTCACAATAAATGGAGAAAAGATTGAGGTTGTCCAAGATTTTGCCTTGCTTGGCTCTATAATCAACACCCATGGAAGCAGCAGTCAAGAAATCAAAAGACACATTGCTCTAGGAAAAGCTGTGGCAAAAGATCTCTTTAGAGTATTGAAAAACAAAGATGTCACATTGAAGATGAAGGTGCGTCTAACTCATGCCATGATATTTTCAGTGGCATTATATGGTTGTGGAAGGTGGATGTTGAACAAGGGAGATAGGAGAAGAATTGATGCTTTTGAATTGTGGTGCTGGAGATGTCTATTGAATATACCATGGACTGCCAAAAGAACCAACAAATCTGTCGTAGAAGAAGTGCAGCCAGAGTGCTCCTTGGAAGCAAGAATGGCCAGACTTCATCTTATATATTTCAGGCATGTAGTCAGGAGAGATCAATACCTGGAGAAGGACATCATGCTTGGGAGAGTGGCAGCCCAACACAAAAGAGGAAAACCCTCTACCAGATGGATTGACACAGTGTCTGCAACAATCGGCTTAAAGATATATAAGATTGTTTGCCTGGTACAGAATCGGCAAGTGTTTCGATCTGCTGTACCTAGGGTTGCTATGAGTTGGATTCAACTCGACGGCACCTAACAACAACAACAGTACTTATTGATGGAGTGCTGGTGTTTAGTTTAACTGGTAGAGTGCTGCTCCGCACTCTCTGAGGACTGGGGTTCAATTCCCAGCACTGTAAATAAGGGAGAAGGATGTGGCAATTCAGTCCTGAAGCAATCCTGGAAAACAATAAGCCATTCAAAGCCCTGTCAGGGTCGCTACAAGTTGGACCTGACTCAATGGCACCTAATAACAATGACAACAACAACTTATTGATGAATACTGTGCAACAGGTAGTATGTTGGGCATTTCAAATATATTATCTCTCATATCTCATAGACCTGCCAAGTAGGTAATATTATTGTCCTTATCTTACAAGTGAGGAAAGTGAAATGGATTAAGTCCAATATTATACAAACAACAAGCAGAATCTAGAATTTAATTCTGATGTACACCTAGGAGTTTCAGATGCACATTCAATTCTACTTTTGCTTTACTTTATTTTTCTGTCATATAACAGTGACTGGCTCACAAAGTAGCTCTAAGGATGGACCTGGAGTCAGACTGATAGCAGTTTCATCTCTGCTATTGTGAACTTGGGTAAATTTCCAAATCTCCATGAGCCTACATTATTTCACATATAAAATGAGATTATTTGGGGTTAAGTAAGGACATGTGTACCAAAAGCCTCACACATAAAAGGTCTTCTCTATGGCTTTTTACCTGTCCTTTTTGTTAGCTGCCAGTGAGTTGGGTCCATCTCACAACGACCCTAGGTACAACAGAACAAAACATTCACTCACCAACACTGTGCCATGTCTGGCACTCTATCTGACAGTGCTTCTCTGCTCTAGGTTTTCAATGGCTGATTATTTTGGGAGTGGGTTGCTAGGTCCTTCTGCCAAGCCCTACAGCACCTGATATTCCCAGGTAGTTGCCTGTCCAAGTACTAACCAGGCCCTGCTTAGCTTCCAAGATCAGAGGAGATTGGATGCCAGGGTGGTATGGTTGCAAACTATCTGTCTTTATCCTTGCCCAATTGTAGTGCTTACCATTTGCATATTATTATTATCATTATGATTATTTTACAGATAATCAAAAATTGAGAATAAAACTCAACAGTTTCCAGTACAAATGTTTAGGTGAAATTTTGAAAAAAGTTTTGAGTTGCTACTTATTCTGAGAAAAAAGATACTTGTGAAAAAACCTCACACCAAATTCCCAGTACGAGTCCAGGCTTAAAAAAAGGTAGGAGTACTTTTCTGTCATACTTCACTGAAAAACAGCTAATCAGGAAGAATGTGTTTTTTCCCCATTATTTCAGAAAAATTCTGTTTTCACTTTACCAAAACAAGGCTGGGAAATGCAAACCAATGAAAATAATACTAATGTGAAGTAGAGAAATAAAGGTAAGAAATTTCTCATGCTAAAGTTTTCTTTATGTATTTCCTCATTTATTCAACTATCCAACTTTCAGAATCTGGATGTATGCCTGGAGGACAAGTCATAGGAATATAAGAGGTACGTGAAAAGAGAAGGAAGCACAAGTAAATGTGCTTTGTTTTAGTAAGTTATGATCAAAACATACAACCATAGTTTCACACAATATTTATATAGCATCAAAAATTTAATGAAAAAAAGTTTTCTAAAGTTCAGGAATTTCAACATAAATGGTTGAATCCTTGATCTTCCCACTGACATCATGGCAGGAAGGAAACCTAGCCTCAGGTATTTGTCACAAGTACAGAAATTAGTCTTTACTAGTTTACTAGCAGTGGTTGTCCTGTGGCATCCGATCCCATCAGATCTCAGAAGCTAAGCAGGGTCGGGCCTGGTTAGTACCTGGATGGGAGACCACCTGGGAACACCAGAGGCTGTAGGCTTGGGAGAAGGACATGACAACCCCCTCCCAAAAATCAATCTGCCATTGAAAACCCTATGAACAGCAGAGAAGCACTGACAATAGTGTTTCCCCTGTTGTACAGAGGGTTGCTATGAGTCGGATACTGACTTGACGGCACATAACAACAACAAGATAGACTTTTCTGTTTGAGTACCACCACCCAAACATATTAACATAATTCAAATACAAATAAAGGGCAGGTTTCTGCTTCCATGTATGGCAGTGTATTAGGCTCCAGTTTAAAACAGGCCTTTATGGAAATCCTCAGTATTCACGAGTAATAGCCCTGCAGAGTTTATTTGGATAGTGGTTGGCAATGGACTCTACAGACAAGATGTGGGTTTGAGTCACAGCTCTGTCACTTACTGTATGGTTTTGGAGAGGGGATTCAACCTCTCTGTGCCTTTTTAAATGGAGTAGGACAAAAACATCCTACTTCATGCATTATTATGAGGACTAAAACATGGAGAACATTACCAAGTACATATCTGGTACTATGGAAACCAGCTTTTCTTACTCTGAGAAATTGGTCCCCATTTCCACTTAGCCATTTGTCTGTAAGTAAGTCATCTTTCTTGGTTTGATTTTCTTAATTTTAAAATGGAAAAGATGTAGTACCTAGCTGTACAATGAGGATTAGAGGCGCCCTTTGAAAAATGTCCATGTGGCTGATATAGTTGTTCTTGCATTGTAACCTTTCCTTGCATTGTAGCTTTTCATCTGAAACTTCTACATCTCTCTTACCATCTTTTACTTTGTAATAAAATTGCGTGTGTACATATACGTGTATACACCCTATTCTAGGTTATTAGTTACTTGAGAAATGGAAGAAGCATCTTTATATCCCATTGCACGTAGGCCAGTGTCTTAAGTATAACTGGGCACTCAAAAAGTGTCAATCAGGAAATGGAAAATAAACTAGTATTAGTTTAATGTTAGTCCTTTAGATCTACTAAGTTCTGTGTGAGTCCTCTTAGCTTTACATTATTAATGATGATATTCTCTGATAACCTGGGAAATCAACATAGTAACGTGTTTATATCATATGGATAGAGGAAATGGGGTAGAAGTTTGCAAAAACACTGAAAAAGTATATTTTTCCTTTGATGAATTGCAATTTTTTTCTCTTATAAACCCATGGTCTCCTGGAACCTACATCCAAAGTACCCAGACTTTACATCTAACCGATCTATATTAACTTGAGACATTTCCTCAGGAACTGACCTGCTAATAAACAAGAGACCCCTGCTCTTACACCATCAGTCAGCTTCCAAAGTACGGTTTAATCTCAGGGCTGACCTTCCTTATCTTCTCCCCTCATACCCACCTGCCTGTTTCTCATGGTGACCCAGCCTCAGCTTACACCCACCTTCTAAAGTCTTCAAGCAGTCACTCAGTGTCATCCTTCGGCAGTGTATGAATCCTTCAGTTGCCATAACAAATGACCACAAACTCAGTGGTAGAAGTCAGCAGGGATTTATTCTCATACGGTTCTGTGGGTTAGAGATCTGGTGGGCTTCACTGGGTTAAAGGGCTGCATTGGCATGGCTGTGTTCCTTGTGGAAGCTCCAGAGGAGAATGTGTTCCTTCGTCCTTTCCAGCTTGCAGAGGCTTGTGCTCTGCCATGAGCTATGTTCCCCAGTCCCTGGACACCTGACATTTTAAACTGGAGTTCATTAAGGAAGATTGGGAAACTGGAGCTCTACAAAGGAGAGACAGCTGTTGGAGTTGTGTCTCTAGCAGTGCTAGGCCTCTCCTCTCAGAATCTCGTTCCCCAGGGGCACAGAATCATCCTGCTGCTCTGCAGCCTGCATCATAGAGCAGCCCCCCTGCCCCAATTCCAGTATGAGCAAGTGACAGAACCCTAGTTCCCTTCAAACACACTGCATCTGAGAATGCACAGACTGTGCAGTTTCCTGCAGAATTCAGTCCCCTGTGTCTCTGTCTAGATCCAGGGTGTGCTTGGCAACACACTGGGCTGAATGGAGAGATATCATTCATGTCCGGCCCTTTCCTCTGATGGGAATTTGACTGCAAAAGAAAAAAGTGCAGCAATAAAGAACCTCCCAGGTTCACCCAAGGACGCCAAGCATCCAAGTGCTAGGAATGTAGTGCAGTCTTAATGCGGAAGTTTGCTGCAGGAGGAAGCCAGTTTTCTGGGCTCCTGATTTCCAAACAACAAATTTCCACCTTTAGGATGGTTAATGAGTAGTAGCCTGACTTTTAGAAACAATAGCCTGAGTATAAAGCCCGGCTCTGTCCCTTACAAGGTTTGAATCATGCACATTTTACTTGATCATGTTAGGTCTCACTTTCAACATCTGTAAGATGAGGGCAGTTATTTCATGTATAATTTTAGGAAAAGGTGAGGTAATACATTAAAGTTTTAGTGTAGTGCTTGGCACATTTTAAACCCTCAACAGAGGGAAGCTACTTCCACCTTTTTCCCTTTTAGTCTATTACACTGTTTTCTGCCTTACATTCCAGCTAAAATATGAGAATATGAGAGGTCTGTAGCAAAGAAAGCTATTGTTTTTATTCCATTGGTATACCATTTAGGTATTTCATTCAATAACACCTTAAATAATATTTTAAATCATTCAAATAAAAGCAAAACTTTTAGTGAGATGGTCTTGCATCCCGTTGTTTTAGGTGGGCACAGTGGTGCACACCTGTAAGGCAGGAGGTGGAGGCTGGAGGACCACAAGATTGAAGCCAGAAGCAGCCTGTGTAACTTAGTGAGAAGCTGTCTTAAGGTAAAACACAAAAAATGGGCTGGGGGAGCAGCCCAGTGATAGAACACTTGCAAAGTATTTGCGAGGCCTGGTTCAATCCTCAAGTCTAAAAAGAAGAAAGAAATGAAAAGAATAAAATTTTCTCATAATTTTGCAAATTCCATTATTCATAAGAGTAGATTATTTCTCTTTATTTCTTTGCCCTGTTGGTTTGAGCCCTCTTACACCTGGATTCCTTACTGGGTTTCCAATATTGACCTCTTATTTGTCTCTTGTCATCAACCAGATTCAGAACCTGCCAAGTTCAGGGATCCGCCTTGGCTGGCCGAGTTGTCTTGGGGTTGTTCTTATGATGATGGACATGTTAAAGAGGAAAGAGGCAGCCTGAGAAAATATTTGGTAGAGGTGTATGTGGAGTGTGGGGGAACTTATTCTTAAGGCATGGATCAATACTGAGCCTGAACTGTTCCTAGTTACTCTGGTCAAAAGGGCTACTTTCTCCCAGAACCATCTCATGCGCTAAACACAAGGCATCTGGTCATTGTGTTAGCTTTGAGCTACTCTAAGAAAAGCCTGCTGGAGAAGGACATCATGTTTGGAAGAGTGGCAGGTCAACGCATAAGAGGAAAACCCTCCACCAGATGGATTGACACAGTGTCTGCAACAATGGGCTTAAACATAAATAAGATTGTTTGCCTGGCACAGAATCAGCAAGTGTTTCGATCTGCTGTACACAGGGTCTGCTATGAGTCAGACTCGACTCGACGGCACCTAACAACAAGAAAAGCCTGCAGCGGTAGCCCTGTGGCATCCCATCCTGTCACATCTCTGAAGCTAAGCAGGGTCGGGCCTGGTTAGTACCTGGATGGGAGACCACCTGGGAACATCAGAAGCTGTAGGCTTGGGAGAAGGACCTGGCAACCCCCTCCCAAAAATCAATCTGCCATTGAAAACCCTATGAACAGCAGAGAAGCACTGACAATAGTGTTTCCCCTGTTGTACAGAGGGTCGTTATGAGTCGGATACTGACTTGACAGCACCTAACAACAACAAGAAAATACCTGAGATAATCAACTTCAAAAGAGGGAAGGTTGATTTTGGTTCACAGGTTTGGAGGCTTCAGACCACAGACAGTTGGTTCTGTTGCTTTTGGGCCTGTGGTGAGGCAGAGAGTGACATGGGGAGTGCCTGACAGAGGAGGCCAGTTCGTTTCATGGCACCCAGGAAGTAAATACAAAAGAAGAAAGACCAGTGTCTCACAATCCTATTATTTACTTTTTTTGTGGTGCTGTGGGTTGAACCCAAGGCCTCACACTTACTTTGCAAGCCCTCTACCACTGAGTGGCACCCCAGCCCATTTTTAATTTTTTATCTTGAGATGGGGTCTTGGTAAGTTATACAGGCTGCCTCTGGCCTTGAACCTGCGATGCTCTAGCCTCTGCCTCCAGAGTAGCTGGGATCACAGGCATGCACCATTTTCCTGGTGTATCACAACCTCCTTCAAGGGCAATCCCTCAATGTCCTAAAGCCTCCCACCAAAGTCTCCTCTCTTAACAGTTCCACCATTTTCTAATGCACCAAGCTGAAGCCTCATCTTCAAACCCATGGACCTCTGGGTGGGATCACAGATCCACACTGGAGCAACATAGTGGAGGCCAAGAGCTCTAGGACCACAGGTGTGGTGGAGGTAGCACTCCCCAGCGGGAAGGAACCAGCGGTGGGCTTTGGGCATAGCTCTTTCTGCAACATTGGGATGTGCAAGTGCAAGTTCAGGTAGTAAGAAGGAGATAGGGAACATAACAGGCCAGGTTGCTTGTGAATGTAAGACAATAGGAAGCTGAGGAGCAGAACCTGAGGATGGCAGGGAGAAAATCTGTTCTGGTGGAGCAGACTACACCAGTTAGCTAGTGAGCTACTGAGAAGGATCGGGAAGTTCATTTCAAACTGTAATTTGTAATACTTAAAATTGCATATAATTATGATGAAGTTACGCACAATTACTGTGTGTATAGTTCTTAATATCCCCCCACATGTCTGTCAGCTTGTAGGGCTGTGGGCCCTTGTGTGTAGCTGTGATACTGAAAGCTATGTCACAGGTATTTCAGATATCAGCAGGGCCAGCCATGGTGGACAGGTTTCAGCTGAGCTTCTAGACTAAGACAGAGTAGGGACAAGGACCTGGCAGCCCATCTCATCAGATCTCAGAAGCTAAGCAGAGTGGGGCCTGGTTAGTACTTGAGTGAGAGACCGCTTTGGAGCAACAGGTGCTGTAGGCTTGAGAGAAGGACCTGGCAGCCCACTACTGAAAAATTGTTTTAGCCATTGAAAACCCTATGAATAGAAGAAGCACTATCAAATATAGTGCCAGAAAATGAGCCCCCTAGAGTACAAGGCCTTCCAGAGACAACTGGAGAAGAGTTGCCTCCTCAAAGTTGAGTCGACCTTCAAGATGTGAAAGGACCAAAGCCCCTGGGACCTCCTTTTGGTGATGTTGTTTTTGTTAGGTGCCATTGAGTCAGTGTCTGGCTCATAGCAACCCTACGTACAACAGGCAAAACACTATTGTCAGTGCTTCTCTGCTATTCATAAGGTCTTCAATGGCTGATTAGTTTTTTGGGGGGAGTGGGTTGCCAGGTCATTCTCCCAAGCCTAAAGCACCTGATGTTCCCAGGTGGTCTCCCATCCAAGTACTAACCAAGCCCAAACCTGCTTAGCTTCCGAGATCTGATGGGATTGGAAGCCACAGGGCTACGGCTGCAGGCTTTGGTGATATAGTATGACTCAAAATGAGAAGAAACAGTGGCTGTAGCAATAGGCTCAAACATAAAAAGATCATGTGCCACGGCACAGGGTTAGGTAGTGTTTCATTCTGTTGTACATGGGGTCACTATGAGTTAGATCTGACTTGACAGCACCCAACAGCAGCACCAACAACAATTCTTAATATGGAGAGAAGCTTCAGTCTACTTCAATGAATTTCTTTTTGATCTTCATGAAGCCATCATTAAATGCGGTCCATAAGTTCCTCCATGTAGATATATGTTGTTGTTGTTGTTAGGTAGAGTAGGTTAAATTGTGCATTTGTTTTATCTATATTCTGTTTTCCACAAGGCCAGGTGAGCCTGCTCATTCTCTCCATTTGTTTTTTTCTCTTTCTATTCCCTTATTTCTTCTTTTGCTTTTACTCTCTTTTCTCAGAGTACACTGGGTGGTTAGTCAGAGCTAACGGCCTCATTATCTATTCTACAGTCCATGGAAGCCTTGTTTTGAGAATTAGTAAATGACTCTCATCATAAATGAGTCCCCTACAGTGGCGATGGCAAACCTCTTCCTGGTTCTGTTGATGGATCCCCTGAAGGTGACTTACTTGAGACTGAATGTATTCTTGAAAATTAACAGGCTTTGGTCATCAATCTCACTGACGTTTGTGTGTAATTCAATTCTACTACTGCTAGCCTCATTCCATAGCTCCCTGCTAGAACATAGACACCATAAGGACAATGGTGTCCTGATCTCCTGGAACAGAACACATAGATGTTTACTGTAGGAGTAGACACAGCAAGGTTTTGGCATTCTGTAGGGAAGTCTGGGGAGTGCAATGGGTGGGAGGCTATTCTATTGGTTGCTTGTTGTTGTTGTTAGGTGCTGTTGAGTCAGGTCTCACTCATAGTGACTCTATGTACACTAGAAAGAAACACTACCCAACACTGTGCCATGCCTGGCACTATGTCAGTAGTTCTGTGCTATTCATGGGGTTTTCAAAGGCTAAAACAATTGTTTCAGGAGTGGGTTGCCGGGTCCTTCTCCCAAGCCAACAGCACCTGTTGTTCCTAGGCAGTCTCTCATTCAAGTACTAACCAGGCCCGACCCTGCTTAGCTTCTGAGATCTGGCGAGATGGGATGCCAAGGTGGTACAGCTGCAGACAGCAAATATTAAAAAGATGGAATGTTTTGAATGCTCTCTCCAATATGTTGTGGTCATGCTTTCATTCTGTTTTTGCTATGATTTTTTTCGGCATAATCTCAACAATTATGGTTTTGACATAGTATTGAATATTTTTCCATAGGCACCACCTTGGAAACTAGATTTGGCAAAGATGACTTCTCTTTCTGTCCTTATCTGTGCAGGCCTAATTCAGGTGGTAACTGCTACTATGACTTTGCCATAGGACAAGTTGCACTATAGAAAAAAGTTTGGACTTAAATCAGGATGCACATGTATAGATAAATATTCCCACAGAAGGACATACAAGTAGAAAGAGCCCATTCGTGAGGGGTGGGTGGGAGATGGGGAGGAAGGGCATGAGAGGGTCGGGGGAAGTTATGTGAACAACATACAATGAAACTCATATATGGAAATGTCACCATGAAATATATATCAGAATGAAACACATTAAGTTGTACATTAAAAATTTCTAATAAAAAAGAAAAATACCTAAAAGCAGTAAAAATTTCAATAATGAATAATAACATAAAAATTGCTTAGCTAACCCTCAATGATTATACCAAATCTTGATAACCCTGCATATACAGTCATGAATTAAAAAATTATGCCTTCAATTTTCACTGTTTCCCTTTCCCCTCTTTTCCTTCTGATTTTCTTTCTCTCTGCCTTATGTGAATATTCACCAAGGAACACAATCTCTGAGGCACTGATGTGTGCTGGTATGCAGACCACAGTGATTCAATTCTTGTCCTAGGTATTGAGAGTGTAGTGGAGGAAACATGTCTTGGACAACATGCTCCCTGTGTGGTATGTTCTTTAAGGAGATTGGAGGAAATGTGTGAACACAAAAGAGAGAAGAGTGATTAACTTAGCCTATGGGCTTAGGAAAGGTTTTCAAGAAAGAGATCTTGAAAGATGGGTAAGATTTCTTCAAGAAGTCAAGCAAGATAAGGTGAGTTCACACAGACTGGATGCATCTCTTGGCACAGGCTGTCCTTTCCCCCACCATGTTCTCTTCTTTTTTTCCTCACTACCCGAATTCTGACCTCATTTGGATTTCCGATGGCCTTAGGCATCACTTAAGTCTTGGTGTTCTCCATACCCAACAGGGGTTAATTCTTGATTAGTCAAATGCAATAGTAACTGTTCCATTGCTCTGGTCACAACAGGTTTAGGCAAGGTCACATGATTCAATTCTGACCCCTGAGAGAGACTAAAGGAACATTTCCTGTGGGATCCTGGGGTATCTCATGAGAGGATGAGATGGTCATTTCTGGGTTTTGTATGTTGCTATATCAGCATAGGAAATTTGAAACTAGAGAGACATTTGCCATCACAGGAGAAAAATTTGGAGAATGATGTGGGGCTGTAAAGTAACCAAGGTGGAACCACTAACTGGAACTAACTCTGATTTATTATCGCTGATAATAAATCACTTCATTTTATAAGTGATTTTGAGTTATGACATTATTATAACTGATAAATAATTTCAAAAGAAAGTTGCAGAGGCATAAATTATCACATTCTGCATACTTATGTTAAGGAGCTGGCCAAAGTTTTCTGGGATCTCTATCGTTTTGATCATTTAGACTTTTTTGGAACCTAAGGATGCAGGAATAGGGCCAACTCTGATAAGTGTAAGATTACACTTCTTATTCAGTGATCATGTCTCTTTAATCTTCTTATAGCCTCCTCTCTCTGTTTTGTCTTTGATCACTTTGACTTGTTTCAAGAATTCAGGGTGGTTGCCTTATAGAATGTTTCACAATTTAGATTTGTCTGATTGAACTGATTTTTTGTTATCGTTGTTGTCAGGTGCTGTCAAATCAGTGTCTGACTCATAGAGACCCTCCATACAACAGGAGAAACACTATTGTCAGTGCTTCTCTGCTATTCATAGGGTTTTTAATGGTGGATTGATTTTTTTGAGAGTGGATTGCCAGTCTGCCTCCCAAGCCTATAGTATCTGGTGTTCCCAAGTGGTCTCCCATCCAAGTACTAACCATGCCCGACCATGCTTAGCTTCCGAGATCTGACAGGATCGGACGCCACAGTGGTATGCAGGCTTTTTGTTATTAGATTCAGGTTAAATATTTTGACAAAAATAGTATGTAGGAATCAATGGTATTCATTTGTCCAATTATTGGTGGCAAACATTTTGATCCCTTGGTTAAGATGGTATCCCCAGAGTTCTCTATAATAGAGACTAGTCTTCTACTTTGATATGCAATGTGTGAGGGAATATTTTAAGACTGTAAGCATCTTATTTTCCATCTATTTGCACCACTAGTTTTAGAATCCGTTGATGATCCTTGCTTTCAACAATTACTAGCCACACTGGGAATTGCAGTATTTCTGATTTTCTTCCCTTAATCTTTATTTGCTACTGTTTTTCTCTACAGAGATTTAATTTTTTTTTTTGCATTTTTTTAATGGGGTCTTGTTAGGTTGCCTAGGTTGGACTTGAACTCCTGATCTTGAACTCCTGACCTTCCTGACTCAGCCTCCAGATTACTGAGATTATAGGCATGTGCCATCACACCCAAATTCCAGAAATGTTTTGAGTACAGTAGAACAACAACTTCTTTGACTGGACATCAGACATGCAGTAATGTAGCCTAAGATTGCCGTCAATTACTTTTACAGTCAGTTCACACAGTTTGTTCATTCAAGGACAAATTGTAGAATTTTAAATTATACATGATATACTGGAGCATTGAAGTATAGGAATTAATTAGAAATGTTCACATAATTCATAAGGGACCTTGCCATTTCTCTGGCATTGCTTAGATTTAATATTTTTGAAGCTCTCAGTGGACTTCATGTATCTTTCTGGCCTCTTATTATATACTTCCTGCCAGAGGTTGATCCACCTTCTGTCTTTGGACTGCAGATACATGCCTAATGATAAACATGATCATATAATATTTATGAAAGTGACTGTAATACTATCCATAGGCAAAATCGACTACCAGTGACTTTTTACACCAGTACTGCATGTTAACATGACAGAGCATAAATGTTTTTATTGCTTGCTAAAATTAAATGAGAATTATAAACCCTAAACATAGGAATCAGATGATACAACATTGCAACTTCTCTGTAGAATACCCTTGAGATACTATTGATATTTAAGCATATTAATTAAGCAGAAAATGGAATAAATAGTTGAAATTAGGATCATCTGTCCTACTCTTCAAAGAATACAACACTGGCTGGAGAAACTAACAATTATTTCTTTTCAAGAATATGCTGATTGGTTTTTTTGTTTGGTTTGGTTTGGTTCATAAGATCTTATGAATTCCTGGACTAGTATCGTCTCTATCACGAGTATAATTATTCCTCAAACAAGCTTATAGAGGAAGCAGATGTGGCTCTTTCTTCCATAAAGACTGTATGAGGCTACAGTAGTTAAACATACTTCTCAGCTGCACTTCATAACTGCAATTTGGCATTGCTTTTTAATTTATCAAATTGAAAAAAACATAAGGCAAAAATTATGAGTCATTTCTCTCATTAGTATACTGATTACACAGATTCAACATGAACAAGACAGATGCTAATTTGTGCATAAAGCAGATTCCTTTTGACAAGAAAATATACATAAGCTGCGGTTGAAAAAAGACAACAAGGGTGCTATAGAAAGCCATTTTTGGATTTATATGGAAAGTTTCCAGTGAAAGACATGAGCTCTTGCTTCATCACACTGACAATAATTTCTGCAAATGGAGTGTCAGAAAAGGCACCCAAACAAAATTCTTCCTGTGGAGCCTGATGGCTCAGCAATTGGAAATTCTTTGTTGTTGTTGTTGTTAGGTGCTGTCGAGTTGGTATCCAACTCATAGCGACACTCTGTACAACAGGGGAAACACTATCGTCAGTGCTTCTCTGCTGTTCATAGGGTTTTCAATGGCAGATTGATTTTTGGGAGGGGGTTGCCAGGTCCTTCTCCCGGAAATTGTTTAAACAGAGGCAAATCTAAGTAAACCCAAAGGTGGTTGTGATGGAAAGAAAACAGTTTGTTTAACTGTAGTCCCAATCCTGTGTGTCATTGCTGCTACAAAAACCCCAGTGTGATGACCTTCAGCAATTCCCTTAGCTGCTTTTGCCTTCTATTTTCTAATTTCTAAATTCAGGACATTTGGGTTATAAGATGGCTTGTGTACCTTTTAGCTATAACATTTGATATATAGATTCTATTTATTGAGCTATGTAGAATGAGTTTGTGATCTAAGTGTCTATGAATGGACATAAATTTAAAGTCTAATAATCTCCATGACAGGTGGATTTTCCTCCAAACCCATTAGAAGCTAGAAAGGTTGGTATTAAAAGCAACTGATTTCCTGATAACCTTCTAAGTACCTAAGTGCCATAAATTTAAGACCTAGTCAGTGGAACAAGGATGATATGTGCTAAGCGTGATGGCAGGGCTGAGTCTTAGAAGAGTAAAAGACTAAAGATTAAAGCTGGAAGATAGACAGATTTCTCTTATTTAATCTGTAATAAAATCATCCTCTTTTTTTTTGATACCCAGCCAAAATGCTGCTTACTCTACATAGACAGTCCATGACTTATGATGGTCCAACTTAAGAGTTTGTTGACTTTACGATGGTTCAGAAGTCTACCCACATGAGTGTCCTGTTTTCCATTTCAGTATAGTATTAAATAAATTACAGAAGCTATTCAACATTGTATAATAAGCTTTGTGTTAGATGATTTTGTCAAACTATAGGCTAGTGTAAATGTTCTGAGCATGTTTAAGTCTAAGCTATGGGGGTTCATAGGTTAGATACATTAAACATATTTTCAACTTATGGTGTTTTCAACTTAGGCTGAGTTTATCAGGATGTAACCCCATTATCAATTGAGGGGCATCACAAAATCTTCATGTTTCTTCCCCCTCTGTTTTTTCTCATTCTGTTTCCATGCCTTTGTGGTCTTTGTCCGTTTTACTATCTTTTATTATTACCAATGATTTACATATTATTCTCTCCCACTGTTAGGTTTCCTGGGTCCTCAGACACTGGTCTTTCACTTTTGTTCATCCTTCCTTCCCCTATCTTCTCTCACTATCTCCCACTCCAACTCCCAGACCAAGAGGTCTGAATGTCATACATACTTAATATTTATTTACCAAAATATTATTTCACTGGACAATTGTGAATACATATGCCAGAGTGTCAAAATCATGGAGTTTGACTAGTTTCTTGATGCAAATGATCAAGTTTGCCACAAGTCTTAGAATTCTTCAGGTGCAATCTCTGAGCATGAGGCTTTTTACCCAAACTAAATGTCCCATATAAATGGTAAAAACAAAACCAAAAACAAACAACAGTAGCAAAAAACACAAAAGTCTTCTTCTTTGCTGTGATTAATATTGATTAATAATTACTGCTATGTGGTTTCCACTCTCTTTTCTCATTATGATTGTGGACAGTTGAATACTCATAGATCTCTGGCTTACATAGGATAAGATTTACATGACTCTGAGCTTCTTGAAGTCATAGAACACATCTCCAACTTTTCACTTCTAACATCTGGTATAACATCTGATATTTATTGATATTTATTGACTGCAACAATCTTTACCTATGGGCAGGGTTAGGATTTAGTGGGAACTATGTAGAGAAAACAATAATATTTTCCCAGATGAATTCAAAAGAGAAGAAACTTCCAAGAAAATTGACAAAGTGTTATAGATTGCTGTGAACCATAACACTTATAAAGTTTTCCTTGGAACTAATTTCTAACTAGTCTCAATTTAATAATATATGACTTACTAATCAACTCATATCAAGCAAGTGTGAGCTTCCATGGGACACAAAGAGAATCGAAATGGAATTATATGCTTGATTATTTAAGGCTCTTATCCCATTTTCAGGTTTGTTTGGCATGTTGAAACATAAGTTTATAATTATTTTTTCTCTTTCCTACCTTGTGGGCTTTTTTTTTTCTTTTGAGTTTTTTCCTTATTTAATGACCTAATAACAGTTTTGGGGAAGTTTCTTTCATTATGTATTTTCCAGTTTAATAAAGCATTCATTCTTGAGGGTTCCCACCACATGCTAATAAAGCAAAGAAAGTAGAGGAAAATTAGAGAACCCCGAGATACCTTCAATAAAATCTGAACAAAAGGTTATTGCTGGAATTACAATTTTGAGTAAAGTCAGTATTAATAAATGTCAATTAGTTTATTTTTTGACCAGTTCTTCAAGTTCATGGCCATGTGTGAATGGGATGTTCATTTGGATAAAAGAGTTTCTACCAGTTTCCTCCTTTTCCACCTAAACTATATGTAAATTACAGGAAGCACTTGAGAGGGAATCTGAGAAGTTAGACTGCTGGCTGTATATCGTCAAAAGCATAGTACAGAGCAATGATACTTGTGATAATTTTGAAAATAGTCAATGTACAATTTGCTCAGATTTTCCTATCATGTGATCTCTATAGATATGAGTGTGTATATTATGGCCTTTATATTTTATATGGTAAGAATGTAGAAAAAAATGGTCCTTGTAACTGCTCTGAGTATGAAGGTCTCTGAAGTCCGATTAATGCAAGAAATTCTATATGTTCTCTGCTTCTTTTGGACATTTTTAATGCTCATTAGCACAACAATAACACTTAAGAAATTACTTGACATTGATATCCCAGCATTTCTGAAACTTATTTGACTATTCCACATTCTCTTTCTCCTCCTTCTTTCCCCTTCTCCTCCTTCTCCTCGTTTTTGTTTTGGCAGAATATCAACATTTAACTTCTGATGGATCCTTTTGAAATATCTTCTCAAGATAGGTCAAAATTTATTGGAAATAAAGCCAGACTAGCAGAAAACTAGATATATTTGTTTAGATTGCATACCTTTGATGGTTTGCTCTCACTGAGTTGCTTTTTGGTGCCATCTCTTATAAAATTCTACAAAATCTCTCTTGTATTTGCTACAGGAATGCTGTTTGAAGATATTGTCCACCCCATTGCTCCTTTTCCCTTTGAAATTGCATCTGAAAATGTTTGTAAGGAAAGTTTCTGTTAATTACTATGAAAACTATTTTTCCTGAAGAATTTAGACTTCTCTCTCATAGACAATTAGTGTTACCTATGACACCATTTGCAATTAATAAAGCAACAATAAATGCATAATTTCAGTTAATAAGATATCAGGAGATAGTTTCACTTACAGTATGATTAATTCTGCACTTGATTGACATTCATGGCACTCATGACTTCCCATTCTTCAGTTCCAACAGTTTCAGCATTAAGCTTATTCTCAGGCTAATTTCAATCATAGTTGTAGAGCAGCTTCAGTAGTACAAAGAGTCAAATCCTCATCCAATGACATATAAAGAATAAAATGTGCCAATCTCTTTCAGTATATTCTTGTTAATTAGAATTTTTCAAGGAGTCCCCAGGAGACCCCCATCATCTCATTGCACAGGAGTATGTGAAGTACCCGCCTAGAAAAACTACTACTAGTATAAGTTACTAGCAGAGGGAATGATATTATCATGTGCCTTAGTCAACTCAGGCTACTATATAAAATTCTATAGACTGTGTGGCTTAAATAGAAATGTATTTTTCACATAGATCCCAGGAAATCCAAGATCAAGCCATGGCAGCTCTAACTTCTGAATAGGGCATGTTTCCTGCCTTACAGAGGGCCATCTTCTGTTTGTATCCTTACATGGCAAACTGCAAAGAGAGAGAGGGAGAGGGAGAGAGAGAGAGGATGCAAACTCTTGCACCATTTCTTATAAGGACTTTAATTCCATTCGTGAAGAAGAAGGATATCTTCACAGCCACCTTTGTGACCCAGTTATCTCCCACAGGCATCAGTATCATGTGAGATTACATGTCAACATAGAATCTTTAAACATTCAGTTCACAATACCATGGCTAGCTTAGTGTAATCAGAATTCACCCCCAATCTACATTGTTTTCTGAATAAAATAGGGTTTTGTTAATAAGGAAGATAGGCTTGATCTTGAGTAGGAATTAGCAATGGATATTAGAAATGTTTAGAGGGTCTCTTTTTCATTCTAAGATAGGTTTAGTGTTAAGGTTTGAATATGAAATGTCCCCACAGGGTCATGTGTTGAAAACATGGTCCCCATGGTGGTACTATTTTGGGAAGTGATGAAAACTTTAGGAGATGGGGTCTAACTGGAAGATATATGTCAGTGGGGACTTTGCTTTGAAGGTTACAACTGGTCCCCAGTCCCTTACTCTCGCTTTCTGTTTCCTTTCCGCCATGAGGTGAGTAGTCTCTGCCACATGCTCCTGCTACCATGATATTCTGCTTTACCATGGGCCCCAAATCAATAAAGCCAAGGACTATGGACTGCAACCTTTGAAACCATGGATGAAAATAAATTTGTCTTCTCTTAAGTTGTTTAATTTCTTTTTTGTCACAGTGATGGAAGTCTGCCTAACACATTTAGACTTAAATTTGTAAGTCATGTGTATATCTTCATAGTATATCTTCTGTATTTGTTCTATTTTTTCTCTAAGTGTTGATATCAATTTGAATTTGTTTCTATTTGTAATTTTTATACACTATTTTATATACCATTTTATATTCTTATACCTCACATGTTTTTAAGACTGATGTATAAACTATGAAAACTACTGTTAATATAATAAGTGATCAGCTACAGAATAGAAGGTGATTAAGTAGCTATCCAAGGTTTGGACATTCAGGACTCATTTTTATTCTAGCAGAATAATTGGAACTTGTCAGTTCAAAGTGACTTTGACCTAAGCCTTCAAAAACATGGCTTTAGTAATCGACTTCCCAAGCATGGTAACACTGAATATTCTCCTATAATTAACATTTCTAATTTATAGACAAGCAGTGGTAGCACTTACTGTCACAGGTAGAATTTAATTAGCCAAGACAAATAAATTAGGTTTCACACTTCTATCAGGATGGTGGAATTGCAGAGGTTGGTCTGAAAGTTTCAAGCTATTGAAGATACCATGTGACCTCTCAAGGAAATTAACTTTTCCAACTGCCATTCTGAAAAGTTGTAATTAGATTAAGCTACATCCATAGTGTTGATTTATTTGTTACAGTGGATGCTAAAAAAAGTACTTTCTTGGAATTCTGGAAGATCCTTCAAATGTCTTTTTTCTTAAGGTGTACCCGTGTGGCAAACATGAAGGAAAACATCTTAGGACTGTGAGTACATGTCCATTGGAGTAGAGGAAAAGAAGGTTTATGGGGACTGGTTATACTAACTCAGACTTTCTTTGTTCTTGTTCTATGAGAATTTGTATGACATTTCCTTTTGTACAATAGTCTTATAAGATATAGAATGTGTGGTTAAAGTATCTAAAAGAAAAACTAGCCTGTGTGGTAATGGGAAATGTTAAAGAAGAGAAACAGTCATTAGGAAGGCAAGTATAGACTCATTTTGTTGTTATTGTTAGGTGCCATTGAGTTAGTGTCCAACTCATACCAGCCCTATGTACAACAGATAAAACACTATTGTCAGTGCTTCTCTGCTATTCATGGTTTTCAGTGGCTGATTGTTTCTTTGAGAGTGGGTTGCTGGGTCCTTCTCCCAAGGCTACAGTACCTCGTGTTCCCAGGCAGTCTCCTATCCAAGTACCAACCACATCTGACACTGCTTAGCTTCCAAGATCTGATGGGATGGGACACCACAGTGGTGTAGGTGCAGGCACATTTTATACAGAAATAAGTAATAATGGAAAACCTTACAGAATAGTTATAAGAGTGATAGCAGTTATCTGGAGGGAAATGGTTAAATCAAATAATATATAAGATAGTATTGTAAGAGGGTTTGTAGGTAAAGAGATATAATTAATTATGCAATTATGCAAACTCAGGAACAGTTCTGTTTTTGGTAGCTTGACACAACACATATTGAATTAGTATAATTACTTAAAGAGAAAATAAGAACATGTTGGAATAAGAAAGAGCCCTGGCAGCATGGAGATAACAAAGAGGGAGAGAAAAATTAATATTTTATAGCCAGAAAAGAAAAAAGTAGAGAAGGGGGATCTTTGGGTAGAACATGTATGTAAAGTGTGTTATATTGTTATTAAGTTACCTTGGCATCTCTACAGTGCTATAATCAATGACCTTGGTTATTTGCCTTTGGACAGCCCCTCCTCTTAGGTGGGCACTTGGAATGCATGTCTTTCATCTCTGTGGAAGTCCCCTCTGACTGTTATAGTGTGTGTGTGTGTGTGTGTGTGTGTGTGTATGTGTATGTGTATGTGTATGTGTGTGTTTGCATACACAAATGAGTGCTATTAAGCAATGACTCCTCTCTCATGGTTTGCAACATGTTTTATGTACAGTGAGCTCTCATGGAGCCCATAAAATGAATTGGTGTCATTTTTTCTCCCAATAGTTAAAATAGTTAATCATACCACAAGAGATTCAATTTTCATTCATCAAGGTTTTATGCTAAGGGAAAACAGCCATTTATCTCAGGAAAGCTCTGGAAATGATCTGAATTGTACCAATTTGTGGATGATCTACCTCAAACAATTCTTACTTTGGCTGAAAACATTAGCTTAAAGGGAGACTGATTTAATGTTAGGTGCCATGGAGTCAATGTCTGACTCAGCAATGGTATTCACAACAGATAAAACACTATTGTCAGAGCTTCTCTACTATTCATA
Source organism: Pedetes capensis (assembly GCA_007922755.1). NCBI lineage: Eukaryota > Metazoa > Chordata > Mammalia > Rodentia > Pedetidae > Pedetes > Pedetes capensis. The sequence continues at coordinate 33,328 of VMDO01009398.1, read as the reverse complement.
GAGTTTACAATGCCTGATTGTTTTTTGGGTGTGGGTTGTTGGGTCCTTCTCCCAAGCCTACAGCACCTGGTGCTCCCAGGTGGTCTCCCATCCAAGTATTAATCAGGCCAGACCCTACTTAGCTTCCGAGATCTGATGGGATTGGATGCTACAGTGGTATGGCTGCAGGCACTGTGATTTAATAAACAGCAATTATTCGACTTTTGTGGTTATTGATTCATGACATTGGCCAGAATACAAAAAATATCAGAAGTAAAGAGAAGATTGATGGCATCTGAATGTACTCATGTCTGAGCAGGTTCCTGCCTGCTGCTAGCTTTTTTCTTATTGAGAGCTAAATATTAAAATTTGGGTCCTTGATTATTGTTGTTAGGTGCTGTTGACTCATGTCTGACTCATAGTGACCTTATGTACAGCAGAACAAAACACTCCCTGATTCTGTGCTAGGCATATGATCTTATTTATGTTTAAGCCCATTGTTGCAGACACTGTGTCAATCCATCTGGTGGAGGGTTTTCCTTTCTTTTGTTGACCTACCACTCTCCCAAACACGATGTCTTTCTCTAGGCACTGATCTCTCCTGACTACATGTCCGAAATATGTAACACACAGTCTGGCCATCCTTGCTTCCAAGGAGCACTCTGGTTGCACTTCTTCTAGGACAGATCTGTTGTTCTTTTGGCAGTCCATAGTATATTTAATAGATGTCTCCAGCACCATAATTCAAAGCATCAATTCTTCTTCTGTCTTCCTTGTTCAATGTCCAGCTTTCATAACCATATGATGTGACTGAAAACACCATGGCATTAGTCAAGGGTCCTTGTCCTTGATAGGTGCTGCTAAACACAAATTCCAGTGAATAAGAATTCTCAAATAGGCTTGTTGTTGTTGTTAGGTGCTGTCGAGTCAGTATCCGACTCATAGTGACCCTCCGTACAACAGAGGAAACACTATTGTCAGTGCTTCTCTGCTGTTCATAGGGTTTTCAATGGCAGATTGATTTTTGGGAGCGGGTTGCCAGGTCCTTCTCCCAAGCCTACAGCTTCTGGTGTTCCCAGGCGGTCTCCCATCCAGGTACTAACCAGGCCTGACCCTGCTTAGCTTCCGAGATCTGATGGGATCAGATGCCACAGGGCTACAGCTGCAGGCTTTCAAATAGGCTTGGTGAGGGTTAAAATAGGCCAAGTACTGTTGATCAAGTTTTGAGCTTAGCATTAAAAAAGTGGGTAAAAATCTGATGCTGTAACTTTTCATGACTTTTAAAAACCAGACAACTACCTGTACTCCTGTTTCCCTCTCAGTCCACCCCACTGTAAACTAGGACTAACACCAACCTCCCACAGCTCTCCAGGGGAAATGAGAGCATTAGTGTTTAATCAAAACTCAGCAAATGTAATTTAAAACTAGTATTGCTATTTTATCATTCCATCCTCTCTGGTTGCTCCCTAAGCCCTATTTTCCTCCTCTCCTCCCCTGCCCTACTCACCCCCTAAGTGCTGGGATTACCACAGCCTTACACCCCCTGCCAATCTTATTCTTGCAGTCTGCTCTGTCCATCTTTTCCTTGGCTTATTGATAAATATTCATGTGATCTTTTTTTCTAAGTACTGAGGTGTTGAACCAAGGCCCTTGCACATGCTAGGCAAGTGCTCCACCACTGAGCTGCATCTCCAGATCTTTATATTTTTAATTTTTGGACATGGTCTTGATAACTTCTGCAGGCTGTCTCTGGCCTCAAACTTAAGATCCTCCTGCCTCCTGAGTAGCTGGGATTAAAGACCTGGGCCATGACATCTGATTTAATCCAATCTTAAAGTCATAACTGTACTCCTTTGAGTGTTTTTAAATATTTCCTGCCCAAATCCCCAAATCAATACTTCTTTTCTTTTCCTTCCACATCCTTATTTCAAATTAACTGACTTTCTCATTTGAAGTTGGAGTTCCAAAGCTATTGCTCTAATAAGCCAAATGTCACAAGTATATAAAATTCTAGGCCCAGCCACTCAGAGGCGGAGGCAGAGGGATCTCGGGTTTGAGGACAGAGGCAGCCTTCATAACTTAGTGAGACCATGTTTGAAGATAAAAACAGTAAAAAAGGGATTGGGGGTGTATCTCAGTGGTATAACATATGCAAAAAGTATGTATGAGGCTTGGGTTCAACCCTAGTACTACAAAAAATAAATACATAAATAAAAATAAAATTCTAAACTTGTATATTCCTTACCCAGAGCTGGAAGAACTGGAGAGTTGGAAAGAACAGTTCCCACAGTACTGCTTTTACTTTAGACTCTAGCTATGAGCTGAGAGTACCTAGGACAGATGAGCAGACTGCAAATTTGATGATTCCCATGATCACTGTGAAGGCAAAAACTGATACAGCACAGCTCAAAGCCTCCCTGGAAAATCACAGTGTTAGGCTCTCTGCTGGCCAAAGGCACTGCAGAGATGAAGACACTCCTATCAGGCAGGGCATGCCCAGGACCTAGGGATCACCCCGCAGGAGCTAAAGGCAACTGTCAAACTTCCTATTGGGTGAGGTTAATTCTTCACTACCTATCCCAAATTATTATTTGTCTTGTTGTTGTTGTTGTTAGGTACCATGGAGTCGTTTCTGACTCCTAGCAACCCTTACAGGGTTTTCAAAGGCTGATTATTTTGGGATTGCCCCTGGAGTGGATTGCAAAGTCCTTCTCCCATTTTTGTGGTGCTGGGAATTGAACTCAGGACCTCAGAGACTATAGCACAGTGCTCTACCAACTGAGCTAAATCCCAGCCCATTATTTGTCCTAGAGTATACTAAATATTTCTAAGCTCATATTATCATGGGATTAAAAGATACTACTCACCATGGAAGGTAACTAGGGGTCCCAGCAATGGAAATGATTTTTCCCGGTTCTTCAGCAGGCATAAGGTCTGGCGCTGTGGATATTCCAGGCAATTCTCACTCAGATAACTATGACTTTTGGCTTTGTCTTGTGAGATCACTCCAGGTATTGGCCATATCTAGGGTTAGCTAGATCAATATTTGGAAGAGTACATTGCACCTCGCAGGTAAAAGGTTCTTGATGAATAAACACTTTTGAATTCTGCGTATAGCTTATAATGTTGATCTCACGTGAGCAAACTTCTAAGAAGAGAGACTGTGAGTGTTCATTTTGCTTCAATAACTATTCTAATGAATTCATTCTAAGCTTAGTAGTTGCAGTTTGGACATAAAAATATTAATGATGCTTTGAGACCGTTTTGCCACATAATAGGAAATCATCATTTTGGGAGGCTCTGTTGTTGAGAGTGCTTAGAGATTTGTTTCTAAAAATCATGGCAACAGCATGCAGCTGTTATCATGTGCTCAAAACAAAGGCAAATCACTCTATTTGTGTAGACTTTGGAAGCAACACCTAAGCACACGGTTTGAGAAGTCCTGCCAGATGGCTGCATAACAGAATTCATGGCATTTCATGGCAATGAAACAGCAGGACGTCTCCAGGAGTGGGACGTTCAGTTAGCCGACTCTAACTCTAGGTGTGCTATGCCTTTGTGTGCAGGGTTTATGTTATGGCTCTTATACTTTAGAAGCCAACTGTAACACAACTCATTATGTCACAAATTTGCATAGATCTCTCTTTAACCTTGGAAAGACATTTCCCTAAGATGAAACGGTCATATTTTAAATAAGCTATATCTTTTTATAATTCATTTTTTAAAAAATATTCTACTGTCAGCCCCCACAGACAGGGGGTTACTATCCCTATCCTATCGTCATCATGTCCTGTCCAGATGGAAGGAAACCCAAATGTGCAAAATTGAAGTAGGGCTTAAATGAAACAATAAATATAAAAATGTTTTCTGTCCATAAAGAAAAATGCATAGTTACATGCATGCCAATAATATGGGGATACACCTATCAAGAAAAACCCTTAAAGTGTAATATACACATTGTTGTTGTTAGGTATTGTGGAGTCAGTATCTGACTCATAGCGACCCTGTATCCAACAGGCGAAACACTATAGTCAGTGCTTCTGCTATTCATGTTGTTGTTGTTGTTAGGTGCCGTCGAGTCGGTATCCGACTCATAGCGACCCTCATAGGGTTTTCAATGGCTGAGTGCTTTGGGATTGTCTTGGGAGTCGATTGCCAGGTCCTTCTCCCATCTGCTATTCATAGGGTTCTCAATAGCGGATTGATTTTGGGGAGTGGATTGCTGGGTCCTTCTCCCAAGCCCACAGTATTTAGTGTTCCCAGGCAGTCTCCCATTCAAGCACCAACCAGGCCCGACCCTGATTAGCTTCTGAGATCTGACAGGATTGGACATGGCTGCGGGCAATATACAGAAAGTTTCTTTTAAAATATTCAGTAATAAGATCTATGGGTTTTGGAACTATCTTGGACTGTCTTGATTTCTACATAGCCATGAGCATTAAACATTATTTGTAATCATTTTAAAATGACAAAGGCACAAATACTGACACTACTAATAAGGAAATGTGAAGTTTTCCTTGTTGGATACTGTCAAGTCTTCTGACTCAGAGACCTATGTATAACAGAACAAAACACTACCCTATATTGTGCAATACATAGTGTTTTATGTTTGAGCCCTTTGTTGCAGTCACTGAGTTTCTTCTCATTTTGAGTCATGCCACATCAGCAAAAGGAGGTCCCAGGGGCTTTACTCCATTCCCGCATTAAGGTCCACTACTTTGAAAGGGTAATTCTTCCTTAGTTTTTTCTTGAATGCCTTACAGGCTGAGGAGCTCATTTTCTGGCACTATATTTGACAGTGCTTCATAGCTATTCAGAGGGTTTTCAATGGCTAATTGTTTCATGAATGGGCTGCTGAGTCTGGAAGCTCAGTTGAAACCTGTCTACCATGGGTGGCCCTGCTGGTATCTGAAATATTGGTGACACAGCTTTCAACATCACAGCAACACACAAGCCCCTATACATGCCAAGCTGACAGACGTGTGGGGGAAAATTTACTTAGAGATCTATAAAACTTACTTAGATCTCCCCCCCCCCCCCGTGTGTGTATGTGTGCACGCGCACGTGTGTGTATGTATATACATATACACACATGCACCCAACATATGTATGTGTATATATATGTGTGTGTATACACACACATTCCCATTCAAGTCCAAAGACTCCTATGAATATCCTGGACTAAAAATTCCAGGATTAGAAGATAATTGAAATCAAGTGTGTGTGTGTGTGTGTGTGTGTGTATGATGGTAATGATGGTAATGATGCTGTTGGTCAAAGACTCAGTCTAGGTAAAATGACTTCAAAACTGTAAGTTATTGTTTTTTAAGAGGCCACCCACATGGACCTTGAGAGTGTCTTACACATAGTAATTTTCCTTACTTTGCGCTTTTCTCAGTCCATTTCCTCCAAACTTCTAACCAGTAAAAGAAAGGACAAAAACCTAGAGCCCATGAGGAAACTAAGAGGGAGTTTTGCCACTACCCACAGCCTTGGTGATGGACAGAGTCTGAAGGAGGGCCAGGGTGGTGACAATGTTGAAGAGGAAAAACTTGCATTAAAGGATAGTAGAGCCAGCAGAATGTCTAGGCCCTGCAATAGAGGAAGAAAGAAAATTTGAAAAACTGGTGCTGGAAGATGAATGGAGGGAAAGCTTAATGGACCTGATATCTTAGAATTTAGGGATAATTCTTGAATGCCAGACATCATCAAATATCTGAGTTTTATCTGTTATAAAAACATAGCACATGTTTTTGAATGTGTCTGCATGTGATTGTATCTGTCAATACTTTTAGCTTTCTTAAAAACCTATATTGTATGTATTGTCACTCTCATTTTACAAATAAGAAAACTGGGGCACGTAGATGTCAAATCCTTACTTAAGGCCACATATTTAGCAATTGGAGGAGCCAAGCTGAAATTCTAATACTTGTTTCTTAACACTTTCCCATGTGTGATGGGTACTAGATGGGCCAAACCTGGTTTTCACCAAAGTATTTAGATGAGTCTTCCAAAATTTCTTAAAATGTATTTTTCGGCCTGCTCATTTTTCAGTGGCATGCCAACATCTTATGTTATAATGCACTGAAAACCAGTAAATTAATATATGAATATTTCTTGAATTTATCAAATATATGAATTTTCCACTTATCTAATATTTTACAGCCTGCAGTCATACCACTGTGGGGTCCGATCTCATCAGATCTTGGAAGTTAAACAGGGTGGGACCTGGTTAATGCTTGGATGGGAGACTGTCTGGGAACACCAGGTGCTGTAGGCTTGGGAGAAGGACCCAGTAACCCACTCCTAAAAAACAAACAGCCATTGTAAACCCTACAAATAGCAGAAAAGCATGACAGTCATGTTTTGCCTGTTGTACATAGGGTCACTATGAGTGGGACACTGACTTGAAGGCACCTAACAACAGCAGTATTTTACATGCTTTCAAACTCTACACCTTTACAAAACAAAGTGAGTAGACTACTTTGTTATCTGTGTTCTCCAACTTCTTTGCTCATCCTCACTTAGAGTTGAATGCCTGAGCTAGCAGTGCATGAAGTTCATTAGAGAAAGGAATTGGATTTGATTAATTTTTTTCTAAACACTGATTGACTAAGACAGGCCATTTTGCTAACATTTATATTGCAGTAAAGTTTAATTATGGATTATTTTGCCATAAGGCAATGTAGACTGACATAAAACAGAGGGTCAAAATTTACAATGAAGTATAAATATCTATTACTAATCTTCTGCTAATTGCTTTTCTATTTTATTTATGGTTTTTTAGGTACATACTTTTATAAGTATACAGAATTGTGTTCTCAGAATAAAAAAATTCAGAAAAATTCATGAAGACACAAAAATAGGTCATAATACACAAACAATACCCAATATGAAAATTTCTGTTGTATACATTAATCTTGCTCTGTTGAATTGACCTTAGTCATCAGGTCAAAAAATAGACAAACCAATGTGTCATCTAATGTGACAGTCTTGGAATTATGGTTCTGTTTTTGCACACCTATGGGAAATATGTGGATGGTAGAATTTGTCCAACTAAAGGATACCAATTAAAGACACTATCATCAGAGCTCTGCCCACCCCCCACTAGCAAATGCCTCTATTGGTGCTACTGAAAGTGATTCTTAAAGCATTATAAATTATTTGAGCTACTCCAAGTTAATTCCTATTATTTATAGAGTAAATTTTTAGCTTGCAAATAAAAAAGTGATTGTGTAGGGAAAGGAGGTCTGTGGGGAGATGGTTTACTTTCAGGGGCAAAATTCCAAATTTTAATTGTGTGTCCAATATTTATTGTGTTCATACTAGGTAATTGCCATTTAGGTTGATTTCTGACACATACCTATTTGGGGATTTGCCAGTCATAAGTAAATATAAAACAAACACATACTGGGAAGCTAGTATATAGTCATCTTAGTAAAAAAGCAGCCTTTTTTCCTCACTAACCTTGTTTTCTAGATAATGCTTGATGTAAAATAAATAAGAATATCAAATTGTAAATCCGCAGTTGTCAAATTTACCTCAACATTGGAGCATACCTGATCACCAAGACCCCCAATAAAAATGGTTATTTGGTTTGAATCAATGCAATAAAGCATTTGAAGATAGTTTATTTGTTCAGGTCAGCATTATAATTAGCAACCAAGTTTATAACTTTAATGATAAAAATTCTTGTTTATAGACAGAACAGGGAACTTGATCAAAAGAATAAGTGCATGTCTGTGTCATATATAAACTATGGTAAGGTGCTAGAATTTTATTGTGATTGCCACTAGAATCCATCGAGAGTTGACAAATATGTGTGCAGTTGCATAAAAAGTTATGTTGTTGCAAGATAGCAAAAAGACTAATGGAAACAACTAAACCCATACTATTGAAATTAACTGCATCAGTTAGTTAATGAATTAAATATAGGTAATTAATAACTGCCTGCAGCGGTAGCCCTGTGGCATCCGATCCTGTCAGATCTCAGAAGCTAAGCAGGGTCGGGCTTGGTTAGTACCTGGATGGAAGACCACCTGGGAACACCAGGTGCTGTAGGCTTGGGAGAAGGACTTGGCAACCCCCTCCCAAAAATCAACCTGCCATTGAAAACCCTATGAACAGCAGAGAAGCACTGACAATAGTGTTTCTCTTGTTGTACAGAGGGTCGCTATGAGTCGGATACTGACTCGACGGCACCTAACAACAACAACAACAATTAATAACTCATTAGGATGCCTGTACAGTAGGTTCTATTTTTAACCTCTAATTTATTTAAGAATTGGTTTAAAAATTCACAAGGTCACTTTTTGTCCTCCATTCTAATTCTTTTAGTTTGTTCCACAATGTCGCCATGCTGTCTTCTCAGAACACTGACTTCTACGTACGAGTTTAACATCAATGAAGTTAAATTATCAGTCTCTCTGTGTGCAGATCTATCCATGTAGTTTATACAGAATTCTTGCATAGCATCAGCTCTCTTTGTTCTTTTTTTTGTAGGACTTAGAAAACAGCCCTTCTCTCCTTCAGTGCTCTCTGCACAATGCCCACACAATAATTGCTCATTACTTAGAATAGATGTTTTCTACATTGTACACCACCTCTGCTTTTGTATGGCCAGACCTTCAGGGAAAGAGGTGAAAAATGCTTTCTGTGACCCTTATGCCTGGCAGAAAGACATCTTTTGCCTGCACAAAGCAGAGTTGATTATTTGTTTAACCCACTTGTTCAGATATAGAAAATTCTAGATGATGGGATGAACAAAGATGGCATAGAATGAAAGTTTTAATTTTCACCATTTCTTCTAGAGGATGAACTGTCTTGCTAGCATCTTTCTAAGGACACCATATGAAGACTTAGAAAATGAACATTAATATCTTTTAACTTGTTCAACTTTGTTTTATTACTCAACAAATACCAGGTTGCTCTAGAATAAGTTAAACAAATAAATAAGGAGAAAATCCCTTCTCTTGGCTTCATTATACCTGAGACAGCCACTCTCCGCATTTGGGTTTATATCCTCCTAGACATATATTTAAGTGTGTATGTGATTCTAGATATGTCTATACTTTTTCTTTGTGCTACTGAGGGGCTGATCCCAGGACTTTGCACATATTTTGCAGGCGCTCTACCATTGAGCTGTACCCTAGCCCCTTTTTAACTTTTTTAACGTTTTCAGGCTGCCTCTGGCCTTGAACCTGCAATCTTCCTGCCTCCACTTCCTGAGTCGCTGGAATTACAGGAGTGCATCACCATACCCAGCTATACATACATTTTTGATGCGCATGTTCAATATGCACATTTCAGAAACAAATGTTTTAAATGGAACATTTTAGATCTTTAGCTGAAATAGATTTTCTAATTTCCTTGCCATTCTTTCCTAATCTCTCATTAGTTAAGTTTGCCTCAGACAAGTGTACAGTTAAGCTAATGCTTATTAACCAGCTGTTTACTAGGTAAAAGTCACTAGGTAGAAAATATCACTTTTGCAAAGAAAGACTGCTCAGTTTTCTTTTAACCTGAGTTTACATTAATTTAAAGCTTAAAAGTCCAGAAATAAATTAGGGCCAGGGAACAGTAACAAAGTGCAAGTACTGATCACTTTCTTAAAGGTGAGTTCAGTGTGCTCAAGGATACAAAATGAACACAAGGCTAATGGATTGAAGAACAGTTAATGCAACAGAAGAGAAAAAGGGCAAATACTTAGAATTAAAGAAGTCTCACAAGGTTTCACGGGCTGGGAGAGGATTGCAGGCATGAGAAATTTAAACTCTGGAAAGGAGGAAAATTCTATTTTGGCAGAGAAAGTAACCATGAGCCAAACCCTGGATTTAAGAATGAACTTGGAGGACAGACAATCATAAAGAGGAGGACATACAGCGGGAAAAACTGGTTGTGAAGTTTGATGGAGGACGTTGCAGAAAAAGTCATGATCATTTGTTTATAACATTTTGACTTGAACACATATTTTACCCACCTTAATGATACGATTGTCCAGCCATAGCACCCTAGCATCTGATCCCACCTGATCTCAGAAGCTAAGCAGGGTTGAACTGGTTAGCCCTTGGATGAGAGACTGCCTGAGAACACCAGGTGCTGTAGACTAGGGAGAAGAACCTGGCAACCCACTCTCAAAACAATCTGCCTCTGAAAACCCTATGAAAAGCAGAGAGGCACTGACAATAGTGCAGTAGTGCTGGGCATGGCACAGAGGTGGGGAGTGTTTCATTCTGTTGTGCACAGGGTTGCTATGAGGTAGACCCACTCCATGGCACCTGACAGCAACAATGATATCATTATGATTTACTAAAAGCCTTATCTTTTTTTTTAACCTCTATCTTCTCTTTAACCCTAGATGCAAAATTTTAAGTGCTTGCTGCTGTTCCCTAGAGCTTCAAGTCATGGGTGTCCCATGCTGCACTCACTGCATTCCCTCTGTGGAGCTCCCCAAAATATCACCAGAGAATGTTTATATGACAAAATTAAACTTGAACACACCACAGAAAGGGAAACACCAGGCTGGCAGTCTTCAAAGTATTTCAGAATTGGGAATTGAAAGCAGAATATTTACAGAATTTTGGCATTTAGGATTAAGTAGGTTAATGGGGGGCGGTCTCTCTAGAAGGGAGCTAATTGCGACTGTGGAAAATATCTCAAAGAAAGTCTTGATAAGCAAACTTCTGTTCAGTAGATGGGATGGATGCTCAAGTGAACAGAGTCTTTAATAAAACTTTCTGTAGGAATTTCCTGAAACAATTGGTAGAATTATTTTTTGCTACTTATCCCTGGAAAAGTTTCCCTAGAACGAAGTACTAAGTCCTATAGACACAGGAGGTTTACAGCTTTATCTAAGTCATGGCTTCAATTTTCACTTCCCTAAATGTTATCTTCTCAGATGTTTCCTGCCTTCTTCTTGTTGTTGTTAGTTGCCATCGAGTCAAGTCTGACTCACTGTGACCCTAGGTACAGTGGAACGAAACCCTCCCCGATTCTGTGTCAGGCACACGATCTTATTTATGTGTAAACCCATGGTTGCAGACACTTTGTTGATCCATCTACTGGAGGGTTTTCCTTTCTTTCACTGACCTGCTACTCTCCCAAACATGATGGCTTTCTCCAGGGATTGATCTCTCCTGACTACATGTCCGAAATATGTAAGACGCAGTCTGGCCATTCTTGCTTCCAAGGAGCACTCTGGTTGCACTTCTAAGATGGACCTGTTCTTCTTTTGGCAGTCCATGATATATTCAATAGATGTCTCCAGTACCACAATTCAAAAGCATCAATTCTTTTCCTGTCTCCCTTGTTCAATGTCCAGCTTTCACAACCACATGATGTGGCTGAAAATACCATGGTACAGAGTCAGGCGCACCTTTGTCTTCAATGTGACATCTTTGCTTTTCAGTATTCTAAATAGATCTTTGGCCACATCTTTTCCTAGAGCAATGCATCTTTTGATTTCTTGACTGCTGCTTTCACAGGTGTTGATTATACAGCCAAACAAAGCAAAATCTTGGACAACCTCAATCTTTTCTCCATTTATTGTCAAGTTGCGTAACCTAGCTGTAAGGATTTTTGTTTTGTTGATGTTTAGTCGTAACCCATATTGAAGGCTATGATCTTTGATCTTCATCAATAGATGCTTTAAACCCTCTTCACTTTCAGCAAGCAGAGTTGTGTCATCTGCACAATGCAGGTTGATAATGAGTCTTCCTCCAATCCTGATGCTGCGTTCTTCCCCATAAGTCACTGGTAACTCTTGCCACCCTTTTATTCTCCCAGGGGAGAGAATCTGACATTTCTAAATGCTCATCCTCCAATTCAGGATCTCACTCTCAGCTCTCTTGCTTTACAGAGGTTTCTCAAATGCTCCTACTGCATCTCTTCTGTCTTCATTTTTTTTCACATGAAGATTAGAGTTTTGTTTCTGAAACAACCAAATATGTAACATCCCACCTAAATGACTTACAATAGTTGCCCAATGCCAAAGAATGAAGCCTGAACTAACTTAGTACTGCCTTCAAGACCTTGTTGTTCAGTGCTGTTGAGTCAGGTCCAACTCATAGTGATCCTCATAGGGTTCTCAATGGCTGATTGTTTTGGGAGTGGACTGTCATGTCCTTCTTCCACTTTTGCAATGCTGTGGATTAAACCCAGGGCTTCAGAGAGTGCAGAGCAGCATTATAAAACTGAGCTAAACCCCAGTGCCTCAAGACCCTCTTGTTGTTGTTGTTAGGTGCCATCGAGTCGGTATCCGACTCATAGCGACCCTCTGTACAACAGGGGAAATACTATTTTCAGTGCTTCTCTGCCGTTCAGAGGGTTTTCGATGGCAGATTGATTTTTGGGAGGGGGTTGCCAGGTCCTTCTTCCAAGCCTACAGTTTCTGGTGTTCCCAGGCGGTCTCCCATCCAGGTACTAACCAGGCCTGACCCTGCTTAGCTTCCGAGATCTGACGGGATGGGATGCCACAGGGCTATGGCTGCAGGCCAAGACCCTCTTAGCTTGTACTAATCTCTTACTTCACTTTTAGGCACTTTTTTTTCAGTCCCATGGTGTTGAACCCAGGACCTTGCATATCATAGGTGAGTGTTCCACAGTTAGGCAGCACCCCAAATGAAATATATATATATATATATATATATATATATATATATATATATATTATATTATATAATTTATTTATTATATATATAATATATATAATATATATAAATAATATATAATATTATATATATAATATACATAATAAATAAATTATATATATATATATATATATATATATATATATATATATATATATATATATATGGCTGGGATTTAGCTCAGTTGGTAGAGTGCTGCCCTGAAATCTCTGAGGTCCCGAGTTCAATTCTCAGCACTGGAAAATGAGAGTAGGACATGTCAACACACTCCCAAGGTAATCCCAAAACAGTCAGCCATTGAAAACCCTAAGAGGGTTGCTATGAGTCAGACTTGACTTGATGGCACCTAACAACAACAAATATATACATATATATATATTTTTTTTTTTTCTTTTGAGGGTCTTGTTAAGCAGGCTTACCTATGGTCTTGAACTCTTGATCCTGCTTCAGCATCCCAAGTTGCTGAGATTAAAGATTGCTTCGGCTATTGGGGGTCTTCCCTTTTTCTGTTGTTGTTAGGTGCCATCCAGTTGAATCCTATTCATGGTGACCTTAGGTACAACAGAATGAAACACTGCCAAACACTGTGCCATGTATATGATCTTTTTATGTTTGAGCCATTTTTGTAGCCACTAAGTTTCTTCACATTTTGAGTTGTATCACATCAGTAAAAGGAGGTCCGAAGGGCTCTACTCCATTCCCATCATTAAGGTTAGCTCTACTTTGAGGAGGCAACACTTCCCCAGTCATCTCACATGACTGGGGAGTATCTTCCAGTCTGGGGTGCTCATTTTCAACTCTATTTGACAGGGCTTCTTTGCTGTTCATAGGGTCTTCAATGGATAATTGTTTTGGGAGTGAGCACTGAGTCTTTCTCTCTAGTGTGTCTTTGCCTGGAAGCTCAGCTGAAACCTGTCCACAATGGATGGCCTTGCTGGTATCTGAAAGACTGATGGTAGAGTGCTCAGCACCACAGCAACACACAAGCCCCCAAAGAACAACAAGCTGACAGTCACATGAGAGTATTTAATTTTAGGACTATTTTTTCTAGTTCTATGTAGAATGTCATTGATATTTTGATGGAGCTGATTGAATCTATAAGTTGCTTTGAGTAGTCCAGACATTTTAACTTTATTAATTTTTCCTATCCATGAACATTGGGAGTCTTTCCATTATTTGGTGTCTTTTTAAATTTATCTCATCTGTTATTGGTGCCTTAAAATGCTGCTTTTTTGTTTTTGGTTTTGGAATCTTTAGGTTTTTCTACATACAGAATTATATCATCAGCAAACAGGGTAAGTTGACTTCCTCTATTCCTATTTGTAGGCCTTTTATTTCTTTTTCCTGCCAAGTTTTAAGACCATAAATTTCCTTTTGCTTAGTTAATTCCAAAAATTTGGATATGCTATCCTTTTAATATCATGCAATTTAAATATTTTCTAATTATTCTCGTGATTTTTATTATTCTTTTAATATTTTTGTAAAAATATTTTTTCTGAGTTCCCAAGTATTTGATTTTACAGATTTATTATTGATTTCCAATTTATTAGTATTGTAATCACAGAACATGCTTTGTATGATTTAAGTAATTTAAATGTATTATGTTTTCATGGTCTGGAGGTATTGTCCATTTTTTAAAGTCTTCTATGTACCCTTGTAAGGAGTCTTATTGGGCACACTGATCCATGACATCAATTTGGTTAGGTTGGCTGAGAAGGAAGCTTGAGTCTACCACATATTTACTGATTTTCTGTCTCTTATCAATTATTGAGAAAGAGCTTTGATGTCTCCAATCATAATTGCAGATTTGTTAATTATTTCAGTCAGTGCAGTTAGTTTTTACTTCATTTGAAGCTTTATAATTATTTGCCATCACAATTTGGAATGTTACATCCTTTTTGGTTGATTGAGCTTATTATCCTATTATAATCCTCTTTATTTTTAATAAAATCTTAATCCTAAACTCTATTTCCTATGGTATTAATAAAGTCATTTCTATTTTCTTATGATTAGTGCTACACAATATGATCTTTACTTTTATCCTACCTGTGTTTTTATATTTCAGGTAAGTTGACTCTTGTTTGATCTAGCCTAACAATCTCTGCATTTTAATTTGCATAGTTAGTCTATTTCTATGCAATATAATTATTGACATATTTGAATTTGTCATCTTACTATTTGTTTTCTGCTTGTCTCATATAATCTCTTCAAATTTTTTCCAATTAAGCCTTAATTTGGATTTGTTTATTTATTTTTACCTTTTATTGTTTAGAGACAAAGTCTTGCTATATAACCTGTCTGGCCTCCAATTTGCTATCTTCCTGTCTCAGCCTTGCCCGCCCCTGTGCTGAGATTATAGGCATGCATAACTATACTGGGCTTGGATTTGTTTTCTAATATCCATTTTATTTTCTTCATTGGAATTTAGCTATAGCTCTACACATTTTTAATGGCTGTGGTAGGATTTACATTCAGCTTTTGTAGTTTACTGTAATCTATCTTCAAATAATATTACATGCTGTCATGTCTAATTTAAAAACTTATAACCATTGACTTCCATTTACTCTCCCCTAATCTTTCTTCTTTCTTTGTCACATTTTGCTCCCACATATACATTCCACAATACTTCATAACTTTTTCTGCTTTAACTGTCAGATGTCTTTTAAGTGAATTTTAAAATAAGGAAAAGTAAATGATAGTTACCCATAGGTTTACTATTGTGATCTTCTTCATTCCTATGTGAAGATCTAAGGTCTATGTTTGGCATCATTCTTAATTCTGAAGAATACCCTTTAACATTACAATGGAGGTTACTGGTAATAAATGATCTCAGCTTTTAGTGGTCTGAACATAACCACTGTGTTTCACTTTCATCTTCTAATGAAAATTTTCTTTGGATATTGGATTCTAAGATGATGCTTTCTCTCAGCACTTTAAAGATATTTTATTGTTTCTGCTCTGTTTATGATGCAAAATCAAAGGTCATTTTATAATTTTCCCTATTTTATGTTTGAGTGTTTTTTATTATTGACTGTTTTTCTAAGACCTTTTTAATACTCATCATCAGCAATTTTTGATTATCATGTGCCTTGGTATGGTTTTTGTTTTATTGGTTTTGATTTTGGTGTGTGAATTTCTTAGATACGTGTTTATATTTCATATCATATTTTGAAATTGTAGGCCATTGATTCTTTAAATATTTTTCTGTCTCACCTGTTTCACTCTCACTCTCTCTCTCTCTTTTTCTGGGTCACTGATTATATTTTCTAAGAATGATATTGTGTCTGAGATTGCTAGGACCCTTAATTTTTTTAAAGACTTCTTTTTTCTTTCTCTGCATTGTTTCAATTTTCTGATCTTAAAATTTACTGATCTTTTCTTCTGTATAATCTTTTGTTAAGGTCATACCATGAATTTTTCATCTAATTATATTTTAAGCTGCAGAATTTAAATTCATTTCTTTGTATAGGTTGCATTTATTTTTTGAAAGTCTCTGTTTCCTCATTCTATTAGTGTTTTACTTTAAACCCTTGGGCTCAAACATACTTATATTACTGTTTTTCAGGTTCTTAATTAATTGAATCACTTCTGTAATTTACAATTTTATTTGAATTACTGAATTTTACCTTAAGGATCATGCTATTCTGCTTCTTTGTATGTCTAGAAAGTACCAATTGGATCCTAGAATTGGGGAATGCTATGTTTGTGAAGCCTGCAGCTGTAGCCCTGTGGCATCCCATCCCATCAGATCTCGGAAGCTAAGCAGGGTCGGGCCTGGTTAGTACCTGGATGGGAGACCACCTGGGAACACCAGAAGCTGTAGGCTTGGGAGAAGGACCTGGCAACCCCCTCCCAAAAATCAATCTGCCATTGAAAACCCTATAAACAGCAGAGAAGCACTGACAATCGTGTTTCCCCTGTTGTACAGAGGGTCGCTATGAGTCGGAAACCGACTCGACGGCACCTAACAACAACAACAATGTTTGTAAAGGTCTGGATTTTGTCTCCTTGAAGTGTGTTGAGTTTTGTTATGTCAGAAACTTCCCACACTTGAAGATCAGCTTTATCCTATGAAGTGTTTTTAATCTTTGCTATGAGGGATTTAAAGCAGAATATACTGAATTGGCCTAACTTCTCCAAGTCTTCATCTTTCTTGAGTCTCTTGTGAAAGTGCCAGGGCTTTGAAAGGTCTTGCCACTAGCTGGTCAGATGTCAGATATCTCAGTCCTACACCAGTTCAGGACATGATTCTGCTTACAGAGCCAGGTAGCTTCTCTCCCCAGAATTTGTGCCCTTAGGTTGATTTCTTGAGCTTTCTTTGTGTGACTTTCTCTTTGCCTCTCAATTTCCAGGTGTCTCCACCTCTCTCACCTTTGGTCTCTGTCTCCGAATTTCAGACAATTCTGCTCCGTTTTATTTCTGCCTGTCCTCCTTAGTTCTAGAAGTGCCCTCCAGAAGCAATCTGGGTCCATGTAGGTCAATTGTGAGGTTCCTCTCATCTGCTTCTCTTCTTTGCCAAGACATCACCAAACTCTTATGATGCCTGTTGCTTAGAATCGGAAGACATTTGTTCTATATGCTTGGTCAGTTTTCTAGTTATTATGGCAAGAGGGATAATCCAGCATCAGCTAATTCCAGCATGGATGAAATTAGGTGTCTGGATAAAATTAGATTAAATCCTAAAAAAAAAAAATTGCTGATGTTATAAAGGTGTGGGCTAAGTAGAAACTTGTGATGAGTTAGCAAATCAAATTCTTATCTATTAAGGCATGTTTTAAGCATATATTGTTTACTTCTTCATTTGAATTAAAAAGCGTTTTCACAGTAGTTATTTGTTCTGTTCTCTCATTACCTAAAAATTTAGACTTTCACAATGTCTGCTCTTTGTTATCATAATTGAGCTATTCTTTGATGATAATGCTGCTAAAGAACATTGCTTATTGATGAGTGGGTGGTTTTCTGAAGTTCTACTTGTGCTAAAGCTACTTCTCAGCAATAACAAAAAATAACTCATGCATTAAAAACTGCCAAAGTAGATGTGAGGAATATTGATGAACAAGATGAATCTTGCTAACCTCATGTAGCCTAATGAGCTGTGATCTCCTTCTCCCTTTATCTGGATGAATGAGCATATAGTGTGTCTCCTTTAAAAAACAAAACAATTCTGTGAAGTTTATAGTATTGTGAAACCATAACCTAATAATATCCCTTTGACAATAGGAATGTCTTATAAGAAAGGGTTTGGGTTGAATAAAGGAGGATGTCCAAGGAAGGTTTTTAAATGCTAATGTTGCAAAAGCTTTGGCTTCCAGGGTGGAGACCATTTTCAACTTTTCTGCCTCTTGTCCGGAACTGAGCAGAAGGCAGCCAGGAAACCAAATATGTGGCAAAGGTAATGGATAGTGTGTAATTTTTATTCTAGATCGACTCCTGAGTATGTTACGACTGAAGTAAAAAAAAATCTTTGTGACTTAGGAAAAATATAAAGCAGAAAAAAAAATGGAAAGCATAACATATGAGGGTAGATTTTATAGTCTGAGGTTATGTAGAAACTAGAAGCCTTAGAGAGGAATAAAGTTTTACTCTCACTGTGTTGGCTTGAAGTTTGAATCGTGGACGTTATGAAAAGGTGTCCACTGCATTCCAGAACACAGATGTGAGGTACTGGGACTGGTTCCACAGCAAACTTTCTTTACTTTTCAAATGTACCTGTGGCCCTTTCACACAGACTACTGGGGATGCAAGTTGTTCTGAGCCACTGGAATCAAATTGAGAGTGGAACCATTCTTGAAATCTTTTTCTGTAGCTGGTGGTGTGCTGGTAAGCCAGCTCTCTTAGGTGGTGGGAGGTTGGGGGTAGGGAACACTTTTTCATAGTGCTTGCTGATTTCCATGGTGAAAATATTCCATGGCCAAGTTCAAATCAGCAGATTTTAACAACAGGCTTGCAAAATTGCTGGGTATTTAATAGTTTGCATGAGCCAGCAGGAGCTGCTCCAGCCTATTGATGGCTGTACCATATTTTGCAGTGCCAGAGAGAGTGCATTCACTCTGCATTAGAGCAACAGGTTTGTAATTGTCCTACTTTAGAATTCTAACTCCACTTTTTCTGAAGTCTGACTTTGAGAGAATGGATTTTCTGGTTTACCAAATATTCTGTGATTTATTAATTCTACAAATGGTTCCTGCAAAAATTAAATGATATGATTAAGTGCCTAACATAATCCCTAAAACATAACAAGCATTCAATAGTTGGTAGCTTTTATTTATCATATGTAGATTTAAAATATTCCAGTGCAATTGCATGAGAGTAATTGCTTTTAAAATCTGATCATTGAGAAAATAGATTTAAAAGATGCTATGAGTTACGTGTCCCACACGTCAGTTTGCTGTATTGTGGGACATGGATGTTGGACAGGTTTCATCTGAGCTTACAGGCTATGGAGAAGGATCCAGCAGCCCACTGCTGAAACAACTAGCCATTGAAATCTCTACAAAAGCATAGAAATACTGTCAGATATGTTGTTGTTGTTAGGTGCCATCAAGTCATGTCCAACTCATAGAGACCCTTATAGGGTTTTCAATGGCTGATTGTTTCTGGATTGCCTCAGGAGTGGATTGCCACATCCTTCTCCCATTTTTTCAGTGCTGGGAATTGAACCCAGGACCTCAGAGACTACAGAGCGGCACTCTACCAACTGAGCTAAATCCCAGCCCCCACTGTCAGACATAGTGCCAGAAAATGAGCCTGCCAGATTGGAAGGCACTAAAAAGATGACTGGGGAAGAGTTGCCTCCTCCAAGTAGAGTCTATCTTAATGATGAGAATGGAGTATAGTCCTAGGGACCTCCATTTGCTGATGTGGCACAACTCAAAATGAAGAGAAACAACTGTGTTGTTAGGTGTCATTGAGTCCATGTCCATCTCGTTGTGAACCTACCTACAACAGTCAAAACACTATTGTCAGTGCTTCTCTGTTATTCCCAGGGTTTTCAATGGCTGATTTTTTTTAGGAGTGGGTTTCTGGGTCCTTCTCCCAAGCCTACAGCACCTGGTCTTTCCAGGCTGTCTCCCATCCATGTACTAACCAGGCCCAATCTTGCTTAGCTTCTGAGATCTGACTGGGTCAGATGCCACAGTTGCATGGCTGCAAGTGAAATAACTATAAACATCCATTAATAATTGGAATGTGGAATATATGTAGTATGAATCTAGGAAAATTAGAAATCATCAAAAGGGAAAGGGAGCTCATAAACATTGACATTCTAGACACCAATGAACTAACAGGGACTGACATGGGCCATTTTGAATCAGATAATCATATGGTCTACTACATTGGGAATGACAAATTAAAGAGAAATGGAGTTGCATTCATCATCAAAAAAGACATCTTGAGATCTAACCTGGAGTACAATGCTATCAGTGATAGAATAATAACCATATGCCTACAAGGAAGACCAGTTAGTATGACTATTATTGAAATTTACATACCAACCCCTAGGGCTACAAATGAAGATAGAGATTTTTTTTTTTTTACCAGCTCCTGCAATCTTAAAATAGATCAAACATACAATCAGGATGTACTGGTAATTACTGGAGAAAGGACTGCAAAAGTTGGAAACAGAGAAGAAAGCTCAGTAGTCAGAAAATACGGCCTTGGTGACAGAAATGATACTGGAGATCACAGAGAATTTTGTCAGACCAATGACCTTTTCATTGAAAGTACATTTTT
This sequence comes from Pedetes capensis, assembly GCA_007922755.1. Lineage (NCBI taxonomy): Eukaryota > Metazoa > Chordata > Mammalia > Rodentia > Pedetidae > Pedetes > Pedetes capensis. Next base: position 12,971 of record VMDO01009398.1, on the reverse strand, counting down.
TCACCTACATACATGGTGACTATATACATAGAACTTACCAAATGGAACATAGAGGAACCAAATTTACTACAGATGTGGAAAGAGATGATGGAAAAGCTCCATATCAACTGTCAGAACAAGACCAGGTACTGATTGTGGATCAGGCCATCAACTGCTCATATGCAAGTTCAAAGTGAAACTGAACAAAATTAGAATAAGAGTATGAAAGCCAAGGTATGACCTTGAGTATATTGTACCTGAGTTCAGAGACCATCTCAAGAGCAGATTAGGATTTCAAAGGACAGCTTGAGAAGACAAAATCAAATATTATGATGTGCAAAGAGCTAAAGATAGAAAACTAAAAAGGAAGAACATGGTCTGTTTTTCTCAAGCTTAAGGAATTGAAGAAAAAATTCATGCCTCCAGTGGAAATAATGAAGGAAAAATATAAAAGGACTGAGAAAACATTAAAAGAAGATGAAGAATAAAAAGAATCATTATACCAAAAAGAACTGGTGGATGACCAACCATTTAAATAGGTTGCACATGATCAGGACTCAATGGTACTTATGGACAACATGGAAGCTTCATTGAAGGAACTGGCAAAATACAAGGCTTCAGGAATTGATAGAACAGCCATAGAGATGTTTCAACAAACAGATGAAGCAGTGGAGGTGCTCTCTTGTTTATACCAACAGATTTGGAAAAGAGCTACCTGGCCAACTGACTGGAAGAGATTCATATTTGTGTCTATTCCCAAGAAAGGGATTCAATCAATCTGGAAACAGTCAAACAATATTATTAATATCATACACATGTAAAATTTTTCTAAAGATCTTTCAATAGTGACTGCAGCAGTGTATATAGACAGGTAACTGCTAGAAAATCAGGCTAGATTCAGAACATGGCATGGAACCAGGGATATCATTGCTGATGTCAGATGAATATTAGCTAAAAGCAGAGAAAACCAAAAAGATGTCTATTTATGTTTTTTTGACTAGGCAAAGGCATTTGACTCTGTGGATCATAACAAATTATGAATAACACTGAGAAGAATGGGAATACCAGAGCACTTAACTGTACTAATGAGGAATCTGTACATGGACCAGGAGGCATTCGTCCAAACAGAACAAGAAAACACTACCTGGTTTAAAGGCAAGAAAGGTGTGCATCAAAGCTGTATCCTTTCACTGTACTTCTTCAATCTCTATGCCAACAATCTGAGAAGCAGGACTTTATGAAGAAGAATGTAGCATCAGGACTAGATGAAGACTCATTAATAACCTATATTATGCAGATGACACAACTCTGCTCTCTGAAAGTGGAGAGGATTTGAAGCATTTGAAGATCAAGGAACACAGCCTTCAGTATGGATTGCGTCTCAACATCAACAAAACAAAAATCCTTACAACTGATTCAGTAAGCAACCTCATGATAAAGGGAAAATGATTGGGGATTTTGCTTTTCTTAGTTTTACCATCAACACTGGTGGAAGCAGGAGTCAAGAAATCAAAAGATGCTTTGAATCAAGAAAAGCTGATGCAAAAGATGTCTTTAAAATGTGGAATAGTAAAAATGTCACACTGAAGACAAAGTTGTACCTGATCCATGCCATGGTACTTTCAGTCACATCATATGGTTGTGAAAGCTGGTCATTGAACAAGGGAGACAGGAGAAGAATTGATGCTTTGAATTATGGTGCTTGAGACAAATATTGAATATACCAGGAACCAACATCATGTTTGTGAGAGTGGTAGGTCAATGAAAAATAAAAAGGAAGGGTCTCAACTAGACAGACTATTGCAGTGTCTATAACAGTGGTCTTAAACCTAAAATGATCTTGTGTCTGGCACAGAATCGGGGAGTGTTTTGTTTTGTTGTACAAAGAGTTGTTACGAGTAAGACCTGATTCAACGGCACCTAACAATAGCAAAATGATATCTGTAATTCTGTGAAAATTTATTTTAATCATATCAGATTCTAGCTATATTTGCAGAATGATTTGTATGACAACCTACTTATTCCAATTACAGGGAATGCTTGAGTGCATATGGATATTTGGAGATGTTTTAATAAATTAGTGGCTTCCCAGTTGTTAAAGATCCATAGTTTGGAACCATCCTACTGGTAATGTTGCAGGAGAAAGTTGGCTGAGAGGGATCAGTCAACATCTACAGAGATGGGTAAATGAACAAATTGCTAAAACACACACACACACACACACACACACACACACACACGCACACACTGGGAGTCTTTCCCACTCTCACAAATGCAGTTCTCCAATTCAAATGTCTAAGTACTTTTGTGGACTTAATAGTGGAATTTCAAGCCAGAGAAAATTGTATATAAACCAGGTGTAACAGACTTCACTGCTTAAAGGTTGTATGATGATTTCATAAAGAATAAGTGCTCCTCTTTTTCAGAATGCTGTTCTTTTGAGGAGAATGTCAATATATTTTGACTCATGAGTAAACTATTGATGGAAGTGGCTCCATAGTAGTTTTCTTAGTATGGGAAATGTCTTTTTGTCAGAATACTTCCAGAGCTTTGAAGTTTTGAAATATAGTCAATAGTTTCAAGTCAATATTTTGTTCATATAAAGTCCAATGGAAAGAGTTCTCTTTGAATCTTTAACTCCCAACAGCTAATATTTAATACTTTTAATAAGGAAAGTACCATGAAAATTTTACAAAGCACATTTCAAGTCATAGCATGAGAATATTTCTGATATTCTTTTTGTGTATGGTGTTTGTGTTCAAATTGGTAGAAATAATGTCACTTATAGTATTGTACTAAACCTATCAAAGTGCATAAACTATGGTTGTTTTAATGTATATAACAAATGGCTTTGATTATATCTGAATTCAGGCTTATCAGTGGCAATAAGATGTTGTTGTTGTTGTTGTTAGGTGCCGTCAAGTTGAGTCCGACTCATAGCGACCCTATGTATAGCAGATTGAAACACTTGCCGATTCTGTGCCAGGCGAACAGTCTTATTTATGTCTAAGCCCATTATTGCAGACACTGTGTCAATCCATCTGGTGGAGGGTTTTCCTCTTTTGCGTTGACCTGCCACTTTCCCAAACATGATGTCCTTCTCCAGGGATTGATCTCTTCTGACTACATGTCCGAAATATGTAAGATGCAGTTTGGCCATTCTTGCTTCCAAGGAGCACTCTGGTTGCACTTCTTCTAAGACAGATTTGTTCTTTTGGCTGTCCATGGTATATTCAATAGACATCTCAGGCACCACAATTCAAAAGCATCAATTCTTTTTCTGTATCTCTTGTTCAATGTCCAGCTTTCACAGCCATATGATGCCACTGAAAATACGATGGCATGAGTGAGACGCACCTTCGTCTTCAATATGACATCTTTGCTTTTCAATACTCTAAAAAGATCTTTTGCCACAACTTTTCCTAGAGCAATGCGTCTTTGGATTTCTTGACTGCTGCTTCCACGGGTGTTGATTATAGAGCCAAGCAAAGCAAAATCTTGGACAACCTCAATCTTTTCTCCATTTATTGTGAAGTTGCATGCTAACCCAGTCATAAGGATTTTTGTTTTGTTGATGTTTAGTCGTAACCCATATTGAAGCCTACGATCTTTGATCTTCATCAGTAAATGTTTTAGATAAGACAGCAGCTGCAATAATTCAAAATAATACAGATGGCATTCACAGATTTCTCTAGCCTTCCAGTTTTGGGTCATCTTAGAGCTTCCCAATTATACTATTGGCAAAATCTCTGAAAATGCAACCAAATAAGAGATTGTCAAGTAGTCATATGAGCTGACAATAATTTTGGCAGTTCTGTGATCACTGGGCACACAAAAACTGACATAACAGATACTTTCCTTCCACCAGTTGCCTAAATGTATATTAGTGCTACATTGAAGGACACAGGTAAAAACCTATCATTCTCTGAGTCAACCTTTTAAGTATTTTCAGACCCATCATCATTTGCTGACTTGAAGAAAGCAGGAATGCCATTGAACATGGAATTAGTTATTCCATAACCAGCTGTGTGGAATCCATTATGAGGGCAGATCCTGCCCAGGAGCAAACAGGGGCCAGCCAGAATCTCCTACTTTCAGTGGTGTGGGCCAGAGTCAGTCTAGCCTTATCTGTTGATTGGACATCCTCCAAGGAGCCACGACCCAGGGTGCCCTGTCTGGAAAATCTCGATGTATTAGACAGCCAGGTGCATGGCCTACAGGGGCTGCACACTTGCCTCATTTCAGTGCAGCAAGTCTTATGTCAGAGTAGGCAAAAGCCAAGAAAGATCTCGGAGGGCCAGGCAGAGATTGCTCTGTACTTTGTCCACCTGCCCAGACTCTCAACTTATTTGCCTCTGCCTCTGAATTTGTTGGTGGTTTTGTGTTTGTTTTTCTTTTGCCCTGAAAGGAGTTGTATTTATTTCTTAGGGCTTCCTTAATGAAGTACTACACATAGGGTGGCCTTGAACAACAAAACTTTACCCCCTTTGCTCTTCTTTGCCTCATTCAGTTTCCAGTAGTTCCAGGTGTTCCTTGGATGATGGCTGTATAACTCCATGCTCTGACTCTGTCTTCAAATGGCTCTTCCCTGTGTGGCTGTGTCTCCACATGGCCCTCTCTTCAGGGTGAACTTGTTCACAGTGACCTCATATGGATACCGGTCATTTGGATTAGGGCCCGCCCTCGTCATCTCACGTTATCTGGATCATGTCTGCAAAGACTACAAATAAAATCACATTCACAGGTCCTAGGGTTTCAACCTGTCTTCTGAATGAACATAATTCAATTCATTAAAGGATCCAAGGAGACAAATAGCTTCTCCTGGCACTATCCAAGGGGCTTAGATCAATTATGGCAATAGGCCGTGAGTGCTCCAATATGTTTCAGACAAAAAGATAAACTAATGGAGAGCAGAACATGATTCATTCATTCGGCTATGCATGTGGATTACATTTTATAGATCTAATGTGTACTATGTGTGTATAGAATCTGCTTATACTATGGTGTAAGACAATGTGGTACTAGTCCTTATGGAGCTTGGAGTTTTGCAGATTATGAAAATATTGAATGAATCACAGCTGAATTAAATACAGCAAAGGAAGGGGTTGGAATGTTATGAGAGGATGTACTGGAAGGGTTTGATGTAGCATGGGGAATCAGAGAAGGCCTTCCCGAAAAACAAAATAATGGGGGTAATTGTAGTGATGTTAATAAAATTGAAGATGTCAGCATCCATGGAGCATATACTGTATACCAGGCGCCTTTGTACCTATTTTGCTTGTTTTAATTCTCCTTGTCTTTGTACCTACTCCATCTACTTCATATATTAGGAAACAAGAGGCAATGAGAGTTTATGTAAATTGCCCAAATTTGTACAAGACTGGGGACTTTTTGCTGACAGCTGATTAGGACTTAGGTAAAGAAGTAGCAAAAGCCAGCACCGCATGGGAGCAGCCACACATGTGAAGGCTTTGAGGCAGGTTGGAACCTTTGTGGTTGGAGCAAAGTTAGCAAGGGGGAAGGAGGTGAAAGGAAACTAGGGGAGGAAATCAGGGGCCAGATCCTAACGGCCTTTAGCCTAGGATAAGGTCATTGTCTTTATCCTAAAAGTAATGTAAATCTATCAGTGAGTTTATGTAGGACAATAACTTTAAGAAGATTGTATTTTAGAAGTAATTCTTTAGTTGCAATGTGGAGTAAAAATTAGAATGTGGCAAGAATCTCCAGAAGGCTCAGAAGAAACTTCCAGAAGAAAGTAATGGTGTCTTGGTTTACACTTGTGACAATGGAGATGGAACGATATGGTCATGTTGTGTTTAGTTGTTGTTGTTGTTAGGTGCCGTCACGTTGTGTCCAACTCATAGCGACCTTTATAGGGTTTTCAATGGCTGATTGTTTCGGGATTGCCTTGGGAGTGGGTTGCCATGTCCTTCTCCCATTTTTGCGGTTCTGAGAATTGAACTCGGGACCTTGGAGACTGCAGAGTGGTGCTCTATCAACTGAGTGAAATCCCAGCCCCATTGTGTTTAGTAGTAGGTAGGATTAAGAGGACACAGGCAACTCCTAGGTTATTGTCATGATAGTGTCATTTACTGCAATAAGGGAGTATTGGATGAGGAGCAGGTTTGGAGAGAAGACCATGGCTTTGATTTGTGGACATATTGAGTTTGAAGCTATGTGACCTCCAAGTTTGCAATGGGAAATAAGATTCTGCAGTTCAGAATGTGTTAAGATAGAATGATAACTTTTGAGGTCATAGTAATAGTGACAGCATTTGAAACTGGAGGAGTGGGTGAGTTTGTTCAGAAGTGGGTGAGTTTCAAAAAAGATAAAGGCTTGATCTGGGGGTCCAAAGGTCTCTGGTATTTAAAGACAAGGGAATGAAAGGGAGGCAAGATTGACACAAGGTGGCAGAGAAGGAGGTAAGCCAGGAGAATATGACATGACAGAAACCAGGGGAAGGGAAGATTTCAGGGAGGCAAATTGTCAAATACTTCTGAGTAAGATGACAAATGAAAAGTTTTCATGAGACTTGGCAGCATAAAAGTAATTGATGACTTATCAAAATAATTTTAGTGTTATGAAGAGGGCAAAGACTATATTGAAATGAGAGTACTGGTAAAAAAGTGAAAAGTTGGCACTTTCTTAGAGAAGTTTGGTTCTGAATGGGAGAAGATATAGCAGTGGCAAAAGATGTGGAATTCTCTCTCTCTCTCGCTCTCTCTCTCTCTGTGTGTGTGTGTTTTAAATAGGGGATTTTTGCTTAGAATGAACAAATACCCATTGAAGGATTCAATAGAGAGACAGAGGGGGACAGACAGGGAGAAGGAGAGGAAAGGAAGAGAAAGAGAAATGTATTTAGGATGAAAGAGACAGAGGGGGCATTGGTAGTGCAAGGCCCTAGGACATTTGAATGGACTGGGAGTCAAAATAGGCAGGGGAAAGAGAAAGCGTAAAGAAACAGTGTGATAGCAAGAAATTACAGGAGTGTACATCTCATGGCTGCCAAGTCTTTTGAGAAATAGGAGTTGAGATAATTTGCGTTGGGCGAGGAGAAGAGGAGTGTGGCAGTTTGATGAAGTTGGAATATAGTAAGAGTTGCAGAGAATGGGAAGAGTTTAGTGAAAAGCCAAGTGAGGAAGCAGGGTGCCATTTTTTTCCTAGAAATATTTCAAATGTCTGGTTTGGACCTCGTGCACAGGAAGTTGTTAGCACATTTGTTGTGAATTGACCATTACCTTAAGGCCAAAGCATAGGGAGTAGAATTCTGTCTTTGCATGTCTTTGAACTTGAATTCATTTGTACAAGTTGCGGATAGTTCTTAGCAGGCTTAAAAGAGACTACTGGCTATCAGGAATTGAAATGATGTGAAGAAATGTAGACTTTCTTTATTATAGTCTACAGCCATAAGGAAGAAGCATTATGTTTATACCCTAGTTTCCTTAGAAAGACAGTCCTTGCCTTCTTTAAGCATAGTTACCAAGGATACTCCCACATGTAGGAAGTTTTGCAAAGGATTATCACTTCTTTTAAAAAATGTATTCACACTAGAAAGAATTTTGTTGTGAAATTGTGGTTATTATTGTTAGATGCCATAGAAGGGGTTCAGCCCATAGTGACTCTGTGTACAACAGAATGAAACACTCCCTGATTCTGTGCCAGGTACAAGATCTTATTTATAAATAAGCCTATTGTTTCAGTCACTGTGTCAATCCATCTAGTTCAGTGTCTTCCTTTATTTTATTGACCTGCCTCTCTCCCAAACATGATGTCCTTATCCAGGGATTGGTCCCTCCTGATTATATGTCCAAAATACAGAAGACACAGTCTAACCATCCTTGTTTCCAAGGAGCTCTCTGGTTGCACTTGTCTAGGACAGATCTATTGGTTCTTTTGGCAGTCCATGGTAGATTCAATATTCATCTCTACCACCATAATTCAAAATCATCATTCTTCTCCTGTCTCTCTTTATCCAATGTCCAGCTTTCAAAACCATAGGGTGTGACTGAAAATACCATGGCATGTGTCACATGCAGCTTCATCTTCAATGTGACATCTTTACTTTTTTACACTTTATAGACACCTTTTGAGACAACTTTTCCCAAAGCAATGTCTTTTGATTTCCTCATTGCTGCTTCTGTGGGTGTTGATTGTAGAACCAAGTAAAGCAAAATTTTGGACAAACTCAATCTTTACTCCATTTCTCATGAAGATATTTACTGACCCAGTTGTAAAGATTTTTGTTTTGTTGATGATGAGAGCAATCCTTACTGAATGCTGTGTTCTTTGACCTTTATTAGTAAATGTTTCCCATCCTCTTCACTTTCAGCAGGCAGAGTTGTGTCATCTGCATAGTGCAGGTTGTTAATGTGTCTTTCTCCAATTCTGAGGCCACATTCTTCTTCATAAAGTCCAGTTGCTCAGATTATCTGCTTAACATAGAGATTGAAGAGGTACAGCCCTGACACATACCTTTCTCAACTTTAAACCAGACAGTGTTTCTTTGTTCTGTCTGAACAACTCCCTCCTGGTCCATGTGTGGATTCCTCATGAGTACAATTAAATGCTCTGGTATTCCCATTCTTCTCAGCGTTTTCCATAATTTATTATGATCCACAGTCAAATGCCTTTGCCTAGTTGATAAAACATAGTTGATAAAACATAGATAAAACATCTTTTTGGTTTTCTCTGCTATCAGCTACTATCCATCTGACAGCAGCAATGATGTCCCTGATGTCTACACCCTTTTCTGAATCTGGCTTAGTTTTCCACCAGTACCTGTCTATGTACTGTTGGAGTCACTTTGGAATGATCTTTAGCAAAATTTTCCTTGCATGTGACATTAATGATATTGTTCATTTGTTTGCACAATCCTTTAGATCCTTTTTCTTGGGAATAGGCACAAATATGGATCTCTTCCAGTCTGTTGGCCAGGTAGCTATTTTCCAAATCTCTTGGCATAAACAACTGAGCACCTCCAGTGTTTCATGTTTGTTGAAACATCTCTACTGGTATTCCATAAATTCCTGGAGTTTATGGAATTCCATAAAGCCCTTTGTTGCACCAACTCCTTCAAAGCACCTTCCACTTCTTCCTTCAATACCATTCGTTTCTGATCATATGCAATCTGTTGAAATGATTGGTCATCCACCAATTCTTTTGTTATAATGACATTGTGTATTCCATCTTCTTTTGCTATTTTCTGTGTCATTTAATATTTTTTCCTGAAGAATCCTTCACTATTTCCACTTGAGGCTTGAGTTTCTTCTTCAATTCCTTTAGCTTGAGAGAAACAGAGCACATTTATGAGCAGTTGATGGTTGAATCCAAAATCAGCATCTGCTCTTGTTCTGACATTTGATATTGAGCTTTACTATCCTCCCTTTACATAAACGTAGTCAGTTTGGTTCCTGTATATTCCATCTGCCTGCAGCTATATCACTGTGGCATCCCATCCTGTCAGATCTTGAAGCTAAGCAGGATTGGGCCTGGTTAGTACTTGGATGGGAGACCGCCTGGGAACACCAATCTGCTATAGGCTTGGGAAAAGGACCCAGAAACCCCTTCCTAAAAACAATCAACCATTGAAAACCCTATGAACAGCAGAGAAGCACTAACAATACTCTTTCACCTATTGTATGTAAGGTCTCTATGAGTTGGACACCCACTCGATGGTATCTAACAACAACAAAAATATTCCACCTGGTGAATTCCATTTGTATAGTTACCATTTATGTTGGTAAAAAAATGTATTTGGAATGAAAAAAATCATTGGTCTGACAAAATTCTATCATGTAATCTCCAGCATTGTTTCTGTTACCAAGGCCATATTTTCCAACTACTGAGCCGCCTTCTTTGTTCCCTTCTTTTGCATCCCAGTCACCAGTAGTTATCAGTACATGTTTGCATGTTTGATCTATTTCAGATTGCAGGAGCTAATAAAGCTCTTCCCTATCTTCATTTATGGCCTTAGTTGTGGGTGCATAAATTTGAATAATAGTCATATTAATTGGCCTTCCTTATAGGTGTATGGATATTATTCTATCACTAACAACAGCATTGTACTCTAGGATAGATATTGAGACATATTTTTGATGATGAATGCAACTCCATTTTTCTTTATCATTCCCACCATAGTGACCATATGATTATCTGATTCAAAATGGCCCATGAAAGTCCATTTTGTCTCATTGATGTCTAGAATGTCAATGTTTATGTGCTCCATTTCCCTTTGGATGTCTAGTTTTCCTAGATTCGTATTGCATACATACCACTTTCCAATTATTAATGGGTGTTTTCCTTTGTTCTTCCTCATTTTGAGTCTTGCCATATCAGCAAATGGAGGCCTCTGGAGCTTTACTCCATTCCCATCATTAAGGTCAACTCTACTTTGAGGAGGCAACTCTTCCCCAGTCATCTTTTGAGTGCCTTCCAACCAGGGGGCTCATTTTCCGGCAATATATATGATAGTGTTTCTCTGCTATTCATAGAGTTTTCAATGGCTGATTGTTTTGGTAGTATGCTGCCCCATCCCACTCCCTAGCCTCTCTTTGTCTGGAAGCTCAGTTGAAAACTGTCCACCATGTGTGACCTCGCTGGTATCTGTAGTATCACTAGCATAGCTTCAGCATCAGAGCAACATGCAACCTCGTACCCCCCAGCATGAAAAACTGACAGACATGTGGGGCTTATTGTGAAATGGTTAGCAAAGATTCCATGGGCAGGAGCAATATTGTCTTTGGAGTCTTACTTCTCCAGATCAATAGAGCTTTAACTATGGACAACATGGCTTGAGTCAGTTATCACAAGTTTTACCACTACTGATGCCTTCCTGACACCTAATTTGACAATGTTCATTTATTATCACCATTATTAAGTTTAGCAACTCACCTTTAAACTCTCTATTACATCTAAGAATATTTTTATTCCTGTACTACATTTTGGTGATATTATTTAGGTTTCTTCTTACAAATGCTTATATTTGTTTTGAAAGTGAGACAAGTATAATATTTTTGTAGTTCTTATGCTTGATAATTATTTAGTAACTTTGGTTTTACAAAGAGAAAACCTACTCAAATTGCTCCAGGAGTGTAAATGTGAATATATCTAATATCTTGATTAATTCCTGAATTCTTTCTTATTCTGTCCAACTTGTTTATGTCTCTTCTTTCTAATAGTAATTGAAAATTTTCTTTGAAAATATGTTTACAACTTATAACACTTTAATTTCCAGATAGAATTATTAGAAGGGAATGAAAATATTTCTTATTTTAAGTGGTAACATTGGTTCATTCCATAGAACTAGGAAATTCTCAGTAAGATATACCATCAATGATAAAGTACTCTAAGTATTACTGTCAAATATATTCAATTATGAGAGCCATGTTTCTAACATCATGATAGATTTTATTTGGTATTTTAGAAAAATGTTTTCTTCATCCAGAATTATCAGCTTTTATGAATTTCAGTGGTTTGTTTTCACCAAGGAATGACTTGTACACAAAATGCATTCCAGAATAGAGCTTAATATACCATGAATGATTTAAATATAAGTGACTCATTACTGGCTAAGTGACAATTAATTCATTTTCATCATTCATCAGTTCATTTCAACTTTGGTTAGGCAAATTAACCACCTGAGGTGCACCTGTTTGAATGCATGTGTTAGGCCTGCATACAGAGTAACCACAGGGGGAGAAAATAACCTGTTTCTGCCTCCTACTGGGAGAAGGATGTGGCAACCCCCTCCCAAAATGATCTCAAACCAATCCACCACTGAGAAACCTATGAAAAGCAGAAGAGCACAGATAGAGTGCCAGCCATGGCACAGTGCAGGGAATGTTCATTTCTGTTTTACATAGGGTTGCTATGAATTGGACCTGACTCAATGGCATCTAACAGCAACAACATCATCCTGGGAGAAATATAGTGCACTACAATGTGATAAATGCTTGATGAACAGCTGCTTAATAAATGGAAAGTTGTTCAGATTCTTGCTGTTACATATTTTAGGTGAAATGCCCCTCTACTTTTTTTTCAAATTTATTTTTTGAGTATCAAATATCTGCTGACATTACAACAACTTTGGCTAAAATATTCTATCATTGGCATAAAGATAGAAAAAGTATGTAACAGGGCTGTATCATTTCACTGTACCTCTTTAATCTCAATGCTAAGCAAATAATCTGAGAAGCTGGACTTTATGAAGAAGAATGGGCATCATGATTGGAAGAAGACTCATTAACAATCTGTGTTATGCAGAATTGCTCAAAATGAGGAAAACTTAAAACATTTACGGATGAATATCAGACAACAGAGCCTTCAGCATGGATTGCGCCTCAACCTTAAGAAAACAAAAATCCTTACAACTGGGTCAGTAAGCAACTACATGATGAATGGAGAAAAGATTGAGGTTGTACAAAATTTTATTTTACTTGGTTGTACAATCAACACCCTTGGAAGCAGTAGTTGTTGTTGTTGTTAGGTGCCATCAAGTCGAGTCCAACTCATAGCGACCCTATGTACAGCAGATCGAAACACTTGCCAATTCTGTGCGAGGCAAACGGTCTTATTTATGTCTAAGCCCATTATTGCAGACACTGTGTCAATCCATCTGGTGGAGGGTTTTCCTCTTTTGCATTGACCTGCCACTCTCCCAAATATGATGTCCTTCTCCAGGGATTGATCTCTCCTGACTACATGTCTGAAATATGTAAGATGCAGTCTGGCCATTCTTGCTTCCAAGGAACACTCTGGTTGCACTTCTTCTAGGACAGATCTGTTGGTTCTTTTAGCAGTCCATGGTATACTCAATAGACGTCTCCAGCACCACAATTCAAAAGCATCAATTCTTTTTCTGTCTCTCTTGTTCAATGTCCAGCTTTCACAACCATATGATGCCACTGAAAATACCATGGCATGAGTCAGATGCACCTTCGTCTTCAATGTGACATCTTTGCTTTTCAATACTCTAAAGAGATCTTTTGCCACAG